>AZIM01002634.1:96073-107846 GCA_000516915.1 Ophiophagus hannah
TAACCACCGAGGCGAGAAAGGTCGTAAAATGGGGGAAGGGGGGCAAAATTCACTTAACGAATGTCTCGCTTAATGGCAGAAATGCTGGGCTCAATTGTGGCCGTTAAGTCGAGGACTGCCTGTAAATGAATTGCTCAAGGGATTGCTNATTGCTACCATGCGAAATGCCGTCTTTTTCCCAAATGATGCAACCTTGGATGATGGCAGAGAAAGTTTCACCTGTTTCCGCTGGCGTTTCTTTCTGGGGTTCCCTTTAATTCAATAGCTCCTCAACTTACGACCACAATTCAGCCCCCAAATTTCTGTCGCTAAGGGAGACAGTTGTTAAGCGAGTTCCTCCCCCCCCCAAATTTTATGTCCTTTCTGGCCACAAGCTCTTAAGTGAATCACTGCAGTTAGGTTAGTAATTAGGTGAAATCTGCCTTCCCCGTTGACTCTGCTGGTCAGGCATGACGCCGTCATAAATACAAACCAGCAGCCAAGCGTTTGGATTTTGATATCCTGACCGCAGGGAGGCTTGCAATGGTTGTGCGAAAAGTGGTCGTAAGTCCCATTTTTTCCAGTGCCGTTGTTAACTTCAGTCACTAAACAAACCGTTGTAACTTGAGGACTACCTGTACCTTGGATTCCCCACCAGCTGTAAACCTAGGGTTGCCTAGAAGCTCTCCGGAAGCTGCAAAACTCAACAACGCGCCTCTTTTGCTATTCACGTCACACAATTTTACTTGCCCTTCAACTGGAGTGTGTGTGTGTGTGTGTGTGTGTGTGTGTGTGTGGAGAGAGAGTGGAAAAAAGGCTCCCTTTGTAAGCCGAGGAAGAAAACTAAGTCAATTGGAAGTGAAGTGCTTTTAGTGTGGGAATAATGCGCTGTTCTTTTCCACAGGAACAAAACACACAGTTTTGGAAGGAAGGAAGAAAAAAACCCTCCGCGCTGACATCAGCAGGGCTCTTCTCCTGGCCAANNNGTGGTGGCGGTGCTGCAGCCTGCATTTCACATCGGCCTTTGCGACCGCCAAAGCTAGCCAGCCTGGGCCTCCACGCTGGAGTGAGCCATTTATCGGGTGCTTGGGAAGCATCCATCTTTTGTCCTCTACTACCCCACCCCAAAATGGAGACGGTTTTTTTTTTTCCCCCACACTTCTCTGGGGCGTTGATAAGGGAAGAACAGACTTTGCTCTCCGGCTCACACACACACACACACACACACACACACACGCAAGGGGCCATCATCACATTCCACACATTTTCTGTTGCGCAGGACACAAACCGGGCTCCACCCAATGATGCAACTGCCTTCTGCTGATAAGGTCAGAGAGACCGACAGAAACGTCCAGGCTGGAGAGGGAAGCTGGATTCAAAGGCTTATTTTGGTCTAACTCCCTGGAGCCTCCCAAACCCACTAAACAGGCTGGACTTCCCGATTCTCACCCTCCTCTGGGCCAGCACGGCAATCTCCCCCCCCCCCGCTTGTCAGNNNCCCCCCCCCCGTGCTTGGCAGTGGCTAATGGGAATCGGAGCCCTGCACACGGGTAGGTTAGGAAAGCCTTGGTTGCCACAAGGATTTACACAAACGTTTTAAAGGAGAGGTCAGGAAAAAGAGCTATAAAGCTTCGAGATTTGAAGAGAGAAGCAATTTGAAATCTGTCAGTTCTTTGCTTTTAAAGAGGCTTTTTGCTTTTGGGGGAAAAAAAAATTGTGCACTCCCCGACGTTTTGTCGAAACAACAATGGGGCAGATGTGAGGCTGATGGGCAAAGGAAGAGATGTTGGCGAACACCCCCCTTCAAAGCAATTAAAACACAAGAGAATGCCGGGCATCTGGTAGAGAATGCTGAACAAGGGGTATTTTTAGCCTCTGCAATGCAACAGCGATAATGCTAGCAACTGCCATTCAACAAAGGAAAAGCCGTCCCACATGGATGGATTAAAGGGGTTTTAGAACCCTGCTTAGGCCACAAGCCAAGTTATGGGATTTTCCCCCCACCTAAACTGGAATCCTGTATATTCTATGGCCCAGGGAAAACCTAAGCCACATAGGAAGAGCTTAGCAAGACCACCTCAGAAGTGGGGTGCCAGCCTCCTGTTTTAACTGCTTCCAGGTGAAGTGAGTGGTTTTGTTCTACCTGCCCAGAGGCTACAGTCACATAGATAATGCCTTTTCTAAGCTCTATGTTTAAGAGAGAGAGAAGAGTATTTCATTTTAGCGTTTGTGTGTTACCGTGTTTCCTTCTGCACGCTTCCACCATGATGTCTAGTTCTTTTTCAACATGAAATTCTCTAACTGTGTGTTTCTTCCTAAATTTTGTGTGTGTGTGTGTGTGTGTGTTTGTGTGTGTGTACATGTGCTTCTATCTCTTTAACATCCTGGAAGTGTACCCTAAATCTATGCAGGGTTGGTTGCCTCAAGGATTTACACAAACAGTTTTAAAGGGTTTTATTTTCAGTCGTTTTCCTAATCTGAAATTCACTTTTCTTTTTGCTGCCACTGTAGGAAGCTTTTCTTGGTGAAGGAGCCACCTCCTCACCTGTCGCATCCAGTTGAAAGCCCAGCAAGGTGTAAACACCTATATCAAGACGAAGGCACAGAAAAAACTACTTTGCTGCAGCTCATGCATATATGCATTCTGGCACATGGGCGTAAACACTGGTTGTGCCTTCGACAAGGCGAAATATTTATTGCCAGTAACCCTAAGCAAATTCCTTCCTTGTGCAAAAGGAACAATGTCAGCAGGGCTCCCTTTTAATCTACCTTGCCTCAGGGACCACCGGAAGGCCTCTTGTCCAGCCTGAGGATAAACACTTAAAATGCCTTTTTAACTACCTTCTCATCCGAACAATCGGAACTGACATGCCAACAGGCGTCCCTCTGCATGGGCGTGCATTCCTCATTATTCCAGGAAAGCTGAAATAACCTTCCACCAAAGGCCAAGTGTAAATTTGGTACTTGGGATTCAGCTGCATTAAAAATGAGCTGTCAGTATCGAAGTCCGTCGCTGTGAGTGGAAGAGCAATTCTGTATTGCAGGTATGATGCGGCAGAGGCAAAGTTTGGACAGCCTATAAATTGTTGGCCCAGCCAGCCCTTTTCCTTCTACGTCTATCGTGATTTCAGCTGACAGCATCTTGAGTGTTCTTCCTATCCTCCTCGAAGGGGATCAATCAGGCGAGCATGAATCTTCATTTTAATGTCCTGCCATTTCAGCAGGAAGAAGGGCCAACCTTGGTAGCATGCAGCAAAGCACCGGGAAATGATAAACCCCCAAATATCTGCCATTTCGTCACTTCGTCTAAAATGCAACCTTTTAATAGTAGGTACTTTAATAGAGAAGTGAAAATAACATCCAAAATCCAGCATAATGCCCAAGGGGAGTACGCTATTCCTTTTTATGCACGAGAATCCCTAAATACGCTGTTCATTTCCATCATTATTTTAAGGGTAATGACCTTCAGTTACTGCCTTCGACTTTCAACGAAAATAAAGTAGAATTAGATCTTGCCTCTCTCAACTCTGAAACCATTTATGGTTTGAGTTGAAAGAATAAAGAACGTTTAGCTTTATCTATCAAATGATGAAGTGGCAACTTTGGGTACATTTTTAAAATACGTTCCCACCTCTAAATTAGTCATAGTCATGCAGAGGTTAGCAAAAACTGCATTCTGTGCTAAATCACGCCAGGAAAAACCTTACACGACATGGATAATCACATGCTAAACATGCAGAATCTGGAATTCATAGATTTTGCAGCTCATTTACTCCAAATACATAAACATAATTTCCCTGGCTTTATTTTGTTTGTATCGATGGCCACCCCATAATACTTTGCCTCTTTACTATCCTGACCTGATCCTGATATATATTGTAAAATGTTAATTAAAAACCCAGAAAAATTGCGTGGAAAAACAAAAGCATATTAAAGCATTCTGATTCCACTCCATGCACCAAAGACAGAGTAAAACTGAGCATTTAAAATGCTCTTTGTCACGAGGGCGAAAAGGGCAGGTACATCAAACAAGGAAAAGTGTGGTCCTGCATGCATATTTCCAAATACCTGGGCTCTGACTTTGCGAAAGGGCGACAACATGATGAAGGAGTTCAGAGTCTAAAAGGGAGGAGGGATATCAAGATAATTTTTTTTTACTAATTCTGCACTAAATCCGTAATAAAGCTGCTATATTGTTTTGTCATACACCAGCCATTTTCAAACATTAATTGCATGAAAATTAACCCATCCTATATGCTTACTAACTCCTTTACCTGGTTAAAATTAACAGTAATTAAAAAAAAGTAAAACTACTTCTCACTACTGTAATTTTATTAGATCAACGTTCTTCTATTATTTCTGTCAATTCATTTAGGGTTTCTTACCAATGTGACAGAACTTTATTCCACAGCACAACTAAGTACAAAATAAATCCAAGTTTAATTCCAACATAGACAATTTTGAAAAATCGTAACATGATCTTACAAAATCGCTGATTTCTTAATTTGGATTTATCAGCTTGCTTGAGTTTTTTAATTCCCAAACAAATGTTTCCTAGAATCTTCTAGTGGCATCCTTTAAGTTCTTGTGCCAGAAGAAGATTCTAGACTACAGTTTGAATCACTACCTACATTGAACCTTACCTAACTGGATTTGCTTGAAATTAATTCTCACTGTCTATTCCTAATGGCACTCCCTAAAGTCTAAATAAAATAAAGTTAAGTAGCTGACTTGGAACCTATGTTTCAAAGCAAAAAAATTAAAGAATGCAAGGTTTAAAATAATTCCACAGGTTAATGTAATAGAAATTTCACTGAATAAGGATATTGTGTGGCTAACAAGCTGTATATTAACATCAATCCAAATACACTGCACACATATACCAACACATCTCACCTCAAATCCTGTTGGTTTATTCTGTGCAGAAACAGGCAGCTAAAGAACTGGACTGAATAATTATTTTAAATGTAGAGGATTATATACACCGATAAAGCACAAAGGACAAAGGATTTTACAGCCCAAGTCCTTTCTTTTTGTATGTAAGAGATCTTGAAATATGACAGGCTGTACAATCATTTTAAAAATTGTGGCACTTTAAGCATTATTAGCACTCTTATACAGGCACTTTTTTAAAAATCAGCTCATTTTCCAGGGCGCCCAATTTCCTGGAAATCCTGCTTTGGGAGAAACTCTTTTGCTGAGAACTGCCCTCTCGCCTGCAAAACCCCTCCTTCGCTCTGCTATTCCATTCCGCCCAACCTAGCAGAGAGCAGAGGAGGTTTAACACAACAGCGGGACGCCATTGCTGCAAAACCGAGGTTAGATGAATGTTCTCATATATATATATTTCCTGCTTTAAAAAAAAAAAATCAAATGGGTGGCTGGCAAGTTTAGCCTCGTTCAAGCCTGGATCCCCGCTTTGCTTGTGGGGGGGAAAAGGCAGATCATTTGAAAGGGCTACGTGTTTAATTTGCCGGCCATAATTGAATCTGAATTAAATTCCTGCTGTTGCACAGGGCGGATCCTGCTTCTCCGCCACTCCACACACAAAACGCACAAGGTCAGTTGTGCATATCCTTTCCAAGGGTGGAAGGAACAACCAGTCCACCAAGGCCAGGAAAACAATGCAGCACCTACCACACCCAACTCTCTTCCATCCTTATCCTTTTTTTTTTTTTTAAAGCAAACNCTTTTTTTTTTTTTTAAAGCAAACCCAATGCCATTTCAGGTTTTGAGGAAAATTTGCCGGACTGAAAAGATTTTCTTTTTTAAATGGCAAGCTAAGGTGACACTACACACCTAAGGATTTGCAAGCAGCACTGATGCAGTCAGAGTACTGTACTAATAAATTATGGACAGAATGATCTATAACTCAGATGAATTTAGAATATCATCTAGTGTTAAAATATGTTACTTTTCCAAATTCAAACAAGAGGGCTATCGTCTTCAGTGTGCTTTTTGACAGAAGTAATACCCACCTACGATATATCCCGAAGGTGCTTTATTTCCAAGATAGAACTGGACTTCTTTGTTGTTATTTTTTCTTTGAAAATGTTCCGCTTCTCATCCAAGAAACATCTTCAGTTCTTGGATGAGAAGCAAAATCTTTTCAAAAGAAAAGAAAAAAAAACAAAGAAAGTCTTTGTCTTTTGGGAAAAAAAAAAGCATGTTTGGCACAAACATGGACCAGATGATTGAGAATCTCCAGAGATATTTACACATGTATATATGCTCCCTGCTCTATAATGCCTCTGAAGGGCTTCGAAAAATATAAACTACGAGTTTACTTTATACACAGCCAATACGCTGGAAAAGGCTGACAGATGAGAGGCAGGTGGTTAGCAGGAAGTGCAAAGATTAAGTTTGGTGTGTACATGACTGATAAAGGAATTAAAGGTTAAGCAATCAGGGGGGTGTTCCAGTAGGGTTGGGAAAAATATTTCAAGTTCCTTAGCATTTTCCTAGCGAAATGCTTTGAGTCACTGCATTTTAATTCATCTGAAGATTCCCCATCTGTAGCATACTTAATTTTAATGTGCTGGGTTGTCCATTGGCTGGAATCAAATTGGGATTTTATTTGGGGCTTCAACTTTTTCCCTTAGCAAATAATTCCATAGGGTTCATGTCTTTAAGAAGCCTATGACAAATCAAATGAATTCATACAAGGAGACGACAACCACCTGAGAAATAACCACCACAACAAAACCCTACAACTGTGGAAATTGCAATATTTTGAAGAAAAAAAAACGAAAGAGATGGATACAAGGAAACAACCAGACCTCCAGTTCGGCCTCTTTGTCAATTTCCTCCCAAGAATGGTTAAATGGAAATAAAAACTTTTAAATAGCTACAGTTTCTCTTTGCTCCTTCTTTCTATAAATATTATTTTTAATGGAAATATTGTTTCCTCCACACATTTGGAAGATGTTCTCTCCAATATACAAACTGATTAGGATTACACTGAACTGTATGCCTAGATCAGGAATCCAGTGCCTCTCCTACTTCTTCAGAGGCAGACAAGTCTCGCTTGCCCACAAAACCTTACTCCCAAGGCTGAGGTATGTACTCCTCATTCCAACTGCCCTGCAACCCGATCACCATAAATTCAAATTATGCCTTGCTCCAAAGCCAAAATTCTTAGGATGCTGCAGCTACACAACCCTCTCAAAGAACACGAATGGAAAGCCCACTCTCTCAATGCGTTCAAAGCCTCTCATTGAAAGCATATTGGCTTAAAATATAATTTACTACTAAATGCTTATTCCTTTGCAAAGTCTACTAGCTAGGTTTACAGGAGGGGCGCTTGACCACAAGGCAATCCAAATTTGTATTTAATTGGACGTGTGAAATCAACCCTGCACATTTGAACTGAATGAAACCCAAGGAATACAATTGTAAACCATGATTTTAATACCAGGCATGGCAGGTTTGAGTCCATCAGTCATGGTTAACACAAACCAGCTGGGTGTGCAACAGGGAAACCTAACCTGCAGGTAAGAAATCGTGAGAACAAGAGTCCCTAATATACAAGCTGGGGTATTTTTCCCCTTTCCTTTCTGAATGCAGAAGGCTGGATGAAATCCCG
This sequence comes from Ophiophagus hannah, assembly GCA_000516915.1. NCBI lineage: Eukaryota > Metazoa > Chordata > Lepidosauria > Squamata > Elapidae > Ophiophagus > Ophiophagus hannah. The sequence goes on from AZIM01002634.1 coordinate 103,638, forward strand.
CTTTCCAGCCTTTGGATACTCTAAAGATTCCAAAGCCCATCATCCCCCGCCGAGGGAAAGCTTACCTGGGGCCGCTGGAGAGGAGCCAGGCTGCAATGCAACCTTAAAGATGCTTTGAAACACCTAAAGCACCTTACCTGCCCACCCGCGCAGGCGCAGAAGGCGCGCGCTCCTCCAGAGCGCCTAAAGAGGGCGCTCTAAGGCCTCGCCCCTTTTCGCCCCGCGCTCGGCTCCCGCTTTCCCCGGCCGCCCTTCCGCGTCCTCCCGCTCCCTCCTCATCCTCACCGGGTCGGTTCGAAGGGCTCTCTCGCTCGCTCGCTCTCTCCCCCACCACACCTCGCTTCTCCTCAGTCCGCCACGCGTGGCTCTGCCCAACCTCACAAACCCCTCAGACACCGACTGCGGTCCGCCGGCGCCGACGCCCCTCTTTATAAGATGGCCCGCGGTGACGTCATCGCCGCAGAGCCGGCCGCAGAAGCCGAAGCGCGCCGCGGGAGGGGCGGAGCCGGAGCGTCGGAAAAACCCGAGGCGAAAGTAATGCGACCGGCCGAAGGCGCCCGGCCGAGGCCGGAAAGAGCCGAAAGCTTCAAGGGCAAATGTCTCGTCGGTTGGCAATACGGTACAGAGTGCAAACCGGCGGCTTCTCCGCATGACGTCATTTCACTGTGTTGCTCAGCCAGAATAATAAAAACTTTAAAAAGCTAATTCAGATGTCTTCCACCCTGGCGCTGCGCTTTGCCTGGTGGTGATGGATGCTGTCCTACAGCACCACCCTGGAGGGAAAACTGAAGCATGGTGTAAGTTCTCCTGCTTGAGAGGGGGCTGGACTAGAAGACCTTCAAGGTTCCTTCCAGCTCTGTTAGACTATATCCAAAAGGCACCTTTGGGGGAGGGGATGCACTGAATTTTGTATAACTGTTTTGGGTGGGGAGGAAACCGGTCTCCCCCATCTATGTGAGCTGAGTCCTTCCGAAACCAACACAAAAATAGATCCCCCCCCCAAGTTTTCTGCACCCACTTCAATCCACATAGAATAGAATAGTATTCTTTATTGGCCAAGTGTGGTTGGACCCACAAGGAATTTGTCTTGGTGCAAATGCTCTCAGTGACAATAAAAGAAAAGAGACATTCGTCAAGAGTCAAGAATCATCAGGTACGACACTTAATGATAGTCATAGGGTACAATAAGCAATCAAATCAAATACTCAAATAAGAGTGGCACAATGCTGGAAGGGTGACCAAATGCCAACAAATAATTTGATTATTCAGAAAGTTCTTGACTGTGCTGAAATGGACCTACTTACACAAAAACTTAAGGATAAGGAAGACTCAAGGTATAGTACAGCTTGGGGAAAATGGTACAAGTGGATCAAGGATAAAAAAAAAACAGGGAATTAAAAGATAAGGATTTGAAAAATGAAGTGGTTAGATTAAGAGCATTAACCCTACTGGGGGTTGAAAAGCTCAATCAATCGCGGGCTGGCGGGTGTCGCACATATTGGCGGTTGTGACGTATATTTTGAGCGACAGGGAGCCGCAGCAGAGGGATGAAAAGAGCCACATGCGGCTCTAGAGCCACGGGTTGCCGACCCCTGGTCTAAAGAGTTGATCTTCAACAATTCTTTTAAGATGCAAATTGTACATATCCTCCAGCCCTGGAATTCAATATACTTACAAACAGTTTACCTAGTGACTGTTCGAAGTTACCACGGCGCTGAAAAAAAGCGACTTGTGGCCATTGTTGACATCTACAACCCTGCGGTCACAGGATTTCCATTCGGGATGCTTGACAACTGACTCCCGTTTATTGACGGTTTGCCGTGTGTCCCGGGGTCATGTGATCCGCCATTGGTGACCTTCTGACGAACGAAGTCAAGGGGGAAACCAGATTCACTTAATGACGGCGTTACTAATTTTAACAACCACCAAACAAAGGTGGCAAGGAAAAGTCGTGACATGGGGCAAACTTTTCACTTAGCAACACAGATTTTGGGCTCAACTGGGATTGTTAAGTTGAGGTGGACTCCCTGTATGAAGACCGCATTATTGAGTTCCATCTCGAAAGTCAGTCAATAAGAAAGAGACCAAAGTCGTAAAAAAAAAATAACCTGAGTTTAGAAATTCCGAGCCTTTACTTTGAAAACAGGCGTGCGCATACATTAAAATAAGTTACTCGATGAAGTCCTTAAAATAAAGCTCATTTGAGCTTTCATGACATTCAAGGCAGCTTCTTTCCAAGATTTTACTGTCTGTATCATTGTAAAATAAGACACAAAAGCTCAACATTTCATGCTTGATTGAGCTGACACCATCGCTCTGTCAACTTGCAGATCTCCTACTCTGCCAGCAAGCTGGATCATGTCGTATGTAAAATATATATTATTAGTTATCAGAAATACTTTACTGTTTAGCACCAACGCATAAAAATATAAACTCCTCTTCATTTTCCACCGATCTCTTGCAAATAGTAAAAAAAAGTGGAAATTCCACAGTCCTATTGCTCATGTATAGGCTTGGATCCAAGAGAGAGAACACCTTCCAGACTGATTTTAAGCAATTTCCCTTGATTTTATGAAAATTAAACAGCCAGCGGCGATCTTCTTTTCCCATTCATGGTTCTGTTTTGATGGGGGAGGGGATGGATCTTACTTAAATAAATGCAAATCTCTGTAAAACCTTTAAAAAAAAGAATGAAGGCCACAAATCAATTCATGTTCTTTCAGCATTGCTTGGATGAGCTCAAAGGTTTCCACTCTGCCTGCTTTTTTTTTTTTAAATTAAAGGCAATCAACCCAGGCTTTTTGCTGCAAAGGACTGCAGTGCTTCCATTAAGAATTAACTTCTCTTCCAATTCAATCGCAGTGTTTCAGACACTGAGGTGGTGAGGTTTGGTGCTTGGTGCGCATTAAACTTCTGACGTTAATAAAACACAGGAGTCCCTTGAGGGCACTGAAAAAACCAATTTGTTTCTGTGTCTTAGGAGAGTGGGTATGACACAGCAGGAAAAACAGGAGGACACACCCGTGTGCGACGATGCGAGTGCAAATCCCGGCTGAAAATCTTGGGAGATAAACAATTGTTTTTGACAATCTGAATAAAAGCTGACTAGCCATTTCCGGATTCTGCAGTGAATCCAAATGTTGCTTTGTTTTGTTTTGTTTTGTTTTTAAAAATGTCTGCCTACAGACTTTTTTATTACCAAAAAAACCCCACAAAAAACCTCCTGAAGCAAGCTGTTCTTTCACCTTCTGTAAAAGTGCAAGGAATCCCAGCCTCACGATTTCCAAAAAGAAGGTGGCAAATATCCTTTGGGCAGTGGAATGTTTTTTTGTTGCAAGCATTCCTGGGAGAGAAGAAAAGATTCTTTTAAAGGCAGGGCGATCGAACACAGATGCGTAAGCCAAGGACAATGGAAGCGCGACAATACAGGGATGAGGGTGCAAAAAGCTATTTGGTGCTGTGTGTGACGGGGGAAATGAGTCTAAGAGAGGCTAATATTGATTCAGGGAATGGCTGGAGCAAATCTCTCGGGGAGGGATGAGAACAGAGAGAAGAGGGGGGACTGACAAAAAAATAGGAAAGCAGAATGACAATGGAAACTAAGAAAGGCTCCACAGAGAAGGTGGTTGTTGGCTGGGGGGGGGGGGGTNNNGGGGGGGGGGGGGGGTGTGTGTGTGAAAGCCTGATCTGATGCTCCTCTGAAAGTCATTCACATTCTTGATTTGAGAGGTCCTCGGTGCTCTCTGAGCTTGGTTGTTTTCTTGCAAATGCTTCATTAGTGAAACTAGGTAACATCATCAGTACTAGAAGGGAGTGGGCTTTGTCGTGGGAACAACCAGCCAAACGCAGCCATCTTTGTCTTAGCTTAACACCTAGATTGAGAGAATATCAACTTACCTTTAAAAATTGCTTGAATCGAATGAGGGAGCCCATTTCTCCAGGGCTGGTAATTGATTCAATCCTGGAGGGAAGAAGAGAAGAGCAGTTGGGTCTGATTCAAATATTCAAAGGTGGAACTCCTAATACTGTCGGGGCTTTGATTTTGTCTGTCCTCTTCCAGTTTGGCCAATAATCGGGACTGAGAAGAAGAACGAAGCACTTTTCAGAGTCACAACGCATCCCAGAGGGGATTCTCTGTCCCAGCTTATTCAAATATTTGTAATTGAGGGAGCAGGGAAGAAAGCAAAACCCACTCCCCCCCCCCCCAAC
>AZIM01002634.1:121219-137091 GCA_000516915.1 Ophiophagus hannah
CATCCTAGGGCATGCAGGGAGGAACGGAGGAGCAATGTGGGTTGTGTGGCTTATGGGGNAGGAAAGGGCCCTGATTCCCTTCATTAGCAACAGTTGGGAAGAGAGTTTAAAAGAAATGCATGCTGAATGCAGCAGTTGCTGGGAGCAACCATGAGTTTATCTTGTGTTGACTTTGCTTATCTGTATTCCTGGCAACTCCCCAACCATGTTGAGTTACTGCCGTTCCTTCATGTCTGGAATTCTTGCTCCTGCCCTGCCAAACTAATTACCTCATTTTGCCTTGATTGGACTTATAGTTACAGTTTTTGTTGACCATGTTTTGGACTTGATTCTCTGCAGNCCAGAAGGTAACCAGGACATTGGGGGCAAAGTTGGAGCAATAAAGAGACTCCTACTGATTATTTGACTGTATTGCCTTTGTGCCACACCCCTTTGGGTCATCACAATAGTTATTGTAAAAAAGAAAAAGGCATTACCTGGGCATCAGCAGGGGCTTCTGTTAACAAGGGTAGGGGGCTCTGCTGATTGGCAGGAGAGGCCTCGGCCTTTAAAGATAAACCATGGAACAGGGATGCTCCTTCAGGAGTGGATTTTGCCAAGAGAAGATCTGACTTTGGAGAACGGGAGATGATTTTTTCAAGCACCCAGCCTGTGTAGGGGGACAGCACCGGAGGGGATTTATCCTCTTCTAAGAGGCCCTGAAAAAGAACAACACGATGTATAAGACAGGGAGGCCAGTGCTGTACATACGCCTTAATCCACACCTCCTTTTGCTGCTCTCTGGGAGGTGCAGCCGTTCAAGATGCAGGAAGCAGGGAAGACGATCTTGAATGGGGAACATTTGAACGTAAAGGAGAGTATTTGTAGCTCAGGGTTGAAATGGGGGGTCCTTGGTACTCTCTGAGCTTGCTTGTTTTCTTGCAGACGTTTCATGACCCTAAATAGGTAACATCATCAGTGGTAGAAGGAAAGGGTGGGAGGAGGAGTACGATGACTGTGGGGTCCTTTGTGCTCTCTTAACTTGGATGTTTTCTTGCTGATGTTTCACTCCTCCTCCTCCTCCTCACTTTCTCCTTCCTCCTTCATCCCTCCTCCTCCTCTTCCTTCTCCCTTCTACTACTGATGATGCTACCTAGTTGGGTCATGAAACGCCTTCAAGAAAACAACCTATCTCAGAGAGCACCAAGGACCCCAGAGTCCTCCTCCTCCTCCCTTTCTCCTTCCTCCCTCCTCCTCCTTCTCCCTTCTACTACTGATGATGCTACCTAGTTGAGTCATGAAACGTCTGCAAGAAAACAGCCAAGCTCAGACAGCACCAAGGACCGCACAGTTGTCCTCCTCTTCCTCCCTGCAACCTCCACACATTTAAATTTGCTTCCAAAAGAGAACCCACAATAAATGGAAAAATAGGTCAAAAAGGCTCAAATTGACACCTCCCTGATTTACATTCACAGGAAGCCCATTTTATTAAACAATTTAAATAAATGAATACATTTTGCGAATCAGACTTGCTAAAATGCTGTTTATTAGGGCCAATTTCAATGCAAGGCATTTTAGTCTTTCCGGTGGGCGGGATTCCTGGGCTGGTCTACCTGGGGAGGGAAGGCCCCAATCTGTATAAAAAAGACTCACCTCTGTGTCATCTATAATTCGAATTCGAATTCGGGGGGAAATCAGGAATAGAATAGAATTCTTTATTGGCCAAGTGTGATTGGAATACACAACAAAAGGAATGTCTGCGTTGCATAAGCTCTCCGTGTACACACAAACAAGTGATAATCATAATCATAAAATGCAATCATCATAAATCATAGATGCAACACTACAGCTGGTCCTTGACTTGGAACGCTTCCTTGTTCATTTAGTGACTGTTCAAAGTTATGACAGCACTGAAAAATATGACTTATGACCCTTTTTCTACACTTATGACCATTACAGCATCCCCAAGGTCGCTTGATTGACGCTTGATCACCTGACCCCCATTTGCAACCTTCTTAGAACCAAAGTCAATAAGGGAAAGCCGGGTTCACTTAACAGCCGGGTGACTAATTGAACAAGTGCAGTGATTCGCTTAAAGATCATGGGCCAGAAAGGATGCAAAATGGGGGCAAAAACCTCATTTAACAAATGTCTCACTTAGCAACATGAACAACTGGGGGGGGGCTCAACTGTGGTCGTAACTCAAGGACTTTAGGTGTGATAATAAAAATGTTATCAAAATTTATTAAATTTATACGCCGCCTGATTGCGGGCAACCCTGGGAAGCAAAATTGTGGGTGGGGGCTGCAAGGACAACCCCCCCTTTTTTTGCAATTATAACAGATGTAACAGATAATCAGGGTTGGAAAGGGACCTTGGAGGTTATCTAGTCCAACCCCCCAAGCGGGGGAACCGGCACCATTTCTGGCAAATAGCGGTCCAATCTCTTCTTGAAAGCCTCAAGTGATTAAAAGGGGGGGGAAGGGGAATAAAAGGGCGTCTTCCTCCCTGCCTGCTTGGACCACCCTGCCCATCATCCCCAGCTAGGATAAGCAGCAGCAGCAGTATCGCTGCCCGCAGGGGGGGTGGGGATGTCTTGAGGCCGGCCACCCCCGCCACCAGGTCCCCCCTAGACGTTGGTGTGGGTGCGTGAGGAATCTCAACTCCCATCACGCTCTTCCCCTCCATGGTGGAGGCCGATGAGAGTTGGAGCCCCCCAGCCCGCGAAGAGAGGGGGGGAGGAAGGGGAGCCAGGGCGCGGCCTCGCACCTCCTCGAGCGGGCTCCACTGGCGGCAGTAGCGCAGCCGCCCTTTGCGGGTGTTCCGCAGGGCCTCGACGGTCTCCATCCGAAATTGCTCCGACGGCATCCCGCCGAAGGAAAACGGTCGCGCCGAGCAATGCCGGCGCCGCCTAACGTCACTTCCGGTTCCGGGGAGGGGGGGGGGAAAGGAGGCGTTGAGAAATCGCCATAGAGCTACGAATTGCCACTTCTCCTGGATGGAATATAGACTCGCGAAGTGGTAGAGGGACCCTTCGCGTAGACAGTTCTGGGTCTCGTCTATGGAGTTTCTCAATCACGGTTGTGCAAAAGGTGATTCCCCCCAAAAAAGGTAACTGGATTTTGCGTGTTTTCCTTTGATAATGTTTTGCTTCTCATCCAAGGAGCTTCTTCAGTTCATGTAAATCCTTCCAATTAATGACAAAAAACAATGGATGGAAACTAAGGAGAAGCAATCTGGAATTAAGGAGAAACTTCCTAACAGTGAAGACAATCAACCAGTGGAACTGCTTGCCACCAGAAGTTGTGGATGCTTCAACACTCCTTCAAAAATTCTTCTCTAACCTATTGGCAAACAGACTTCAGGTATAGGGCCTCCTGCTTGAGCAGGGGGCTGGACTAGATGACCCCCAAGGTCCCTTCCAGGTCTGCTATTCTAATTCTGATTCTTCCAGTTCCCCACCAGTTGGTTAGAACTGAAGCTTCTTGGATGAGAAGCAAAATGTTTTCAAAGAAGAACTAAAAAGCCAAGTTGCCATTTGGAGAGAAAAAAAAATCAATCCTGGGTCTGGCACTGAGAATCCCAGCTATCTTGTCCAAAACCTGTTTCCAATCTGATTTCTCTTTAGGGATGTTTTAAGCAAATTCAGAATTCACCCTTTTCTGTGTGTCTGGAATCCAGTCTAACTCTGCAAAGGAGTTAGCCTGACTCTGAGATTCCACTTGATGAAGAAACATCCATCTAAGAGCTGACATTAACTCCCAATCACCCTCAACCAGGTTTTGTTTTAAAGTGGATTGGAAGGAAACAGAACACAGAATGGTGACTATCCATCCTGGATCAATGGATGAATGATGAAATGGGATGATAAATGGAGGCTACAAATGGTTTAGTTTTGTAAGTGTGGCTAGGAAAAGGATCCATCTATCAAGGAGGTAGATGGATTTTTTTTCCCTGAAGAGCCACATTTAATCCATTATTCAGAAAAATGCACCACAAAAGGTGTATTTCTAATGGGAAACCCAGAGGCTCAGCCAAGAGTCTGATAGTTGTCTTTTGTGCAAAAGGGTTGTTTTTTTTATTAAAAACAATAAAAGCACACCCACAAATAAAAAATTAAAAACGAAGATATTTCAAGACAGGAAAAAAAAAAGCTTTATCATAATATCTTTTCACATTTTAAAAAGTCACACGTCAATTCGAATCTCTTAAAACTTTTCAAGGCACAGTTATGGTCTCACACATAAATATTAAAAATCAAAAAATGTTGACTCCGTTGGTTGATTCCTCGCACCTTCCACCCACACAACAAAGAACAAAATGTGATAAAAGCACAGAACCAGCAAGGTGGAAATGCCGTGTTTTACATTCTGCAAAGCAAAATGGCTTCTCTAATTCAGTCGAGGGGAAAAAAATAATAGAGCTTGCTCCAGAATTGAAATCTCCTGGTTAATAGAGTAAAAGTTAAAGATATTATCCTGAATATTTGCAATTTTGCCCATTTGGAGAAAAACTGATTAGAGTGATATACAACAAACAGAATAATCATTGCTTTACATGAAATAAAATATATGTGGCTCTGTAAATGCAGACCCTAGTAACTCGTACAAAATAAACCGAAGAGGAAGATTTAAGAACTGTGCCATTAAATTGGGATATTTAACACGCATTTCTCTTGAAACTGCAGTTCCAAATGTGTCGTTGCGACATCACTCGTTGAAATAAAATTTGGGGGAAGAAATGATTTTCTTTCTCATGCAACACACAGGCCTACGCACATCTGGCTCAAGGGAGAAAATGTTAGCACACAATTGCCAACTTGTTGGCCACCAAGTAAACTTCCCATTGGTTTCGGTGTCCTACCACATGATCGTTGAAACCTGAGGGGATCCGCGAGTAAAGCAATTTCCCAAACAGGAATACAAAAAAAAACCTTCAGAAGATTTAAAAAAGTGGATGGAGAAAAACCACGCAGGGTGCTGCAATACGATGGAAGCCGGGTTAAAGGCACTAGGAAGTCTTGGCAACGCTGGGGGAGGAAAAGGCTCGGAGTGCCTCCCCCCCCCTCCACCCCTGTGCAAAGCGCCTCCCCTCTTTCNGCCTCCCCCCCCCTCCACCCCTGTGCAAGGCGCCTCCCCTCTTTCCAACAGCCGGAGCTGGATTCCGAGAGAGGCAGATTCCAGAATCAGATTATGGCTTTGTACGTTGGTTAGGTGCCCCCTCCCTCTGACGCAGCCTGGTGCAAGGGATGATTGCATGACGCAGCCTGGTGCAAGAGCTACAGAGGAGACCTGGGGCGAATGGGAGAACTGGACAAGATGCTGTCTCCGAAGACGTTGGCGTACGACGACTTGAGGAACTGCACGTAGTTCTGCATGCTGCGGTTGGTGCTCTCCGACTGCTCGAGGCGATCTTTCAGGTCCTGGAGGCGGCTTTGGTACCGGCGCTCCGCCTGTGGGGGAGGGAAGAAAGGGTTGTGAGACTCCCTGGAGAGCCCAAAGCCATTCCTCGGCCTCTTGCATTTCTGGAGAAAGAATTCACGGAGACATCTTACCAGTTAATGAATATTTCAGCTTTAACAACACAAGAGCACACAACAGATATAAACTTAATGTAAACCACTCCAAACTCTATTGCAGGAAGTACGATTTCTGCAACAGANGGGCGTGCATAAGCGTACCATCGTGCCTACCATCCCTGTCCTATTGTCTCCAATTATTAGTTCCTATTTCTTATATTCAAACTTATGTTTATTCTTATTTCTATTGTATTGTAAGCTTTTGATAAAATAAATAAATCATCATCATCATCATCCTTTGGATTGGACGGTTCTAGGACTTTGAAAGCCCTCTGACTGCATGATGAGCTAAGCTGCAATCCCACAACCCCCTTTGGCTTTGGTCAATGATAAGCCAAGTGGAGAACATCTCCATCATCATCTTTTAAAGATCCCGTGATCTCTTTTGCGGGGTGGAGTTTTAGGCCACTGAATGGAGCTACTGGCCGGATGCCCTTCCTGTTGCCAATGCAGTGTTTTTGTTTCTCAGATATATTCTCATCGTGCCCAGAGAGAGAAATATCTGCCTCTACCTAGGATCGAACAGCCTCCTGACTGTGAGGCGAGAGCGCCACCTCTAGGCCACCGCACCACTCAAGTGGAGAACATCTTGAAGACCTCAAACTGTTCCCTCCCTGCTCCAAGATAAAAAAAAAAAATCAGCACTTGTGCATGCTCAACGGAGACCACCACTGAACCTATAGGTCTTCCACACATAAAAACAGCCAGGCTAGGCTTCCTAACATGGAGGAGGTCTATTGTTGTAGGCTCCTTACATCATCTTTACTGCGTCGTAGCTGGTTCAGCTCGGTTTTCATCTTGCTCAGCTGGGTTTCCAGGTCCAGCATCTTTGACTGGGCTGTTCTCTCTCTTACAGCTGCACGGTCCCTTGTTTGCTCCAACTGCAGGCAGAAAGAGAGCCATTAGGGTAAGCAAGAACCAATCTATCTCCATCCCAGGAAGGAGAGCTGCCTGGTCTCTTGTCATCCTCAAATGAGGATCCTTGCTTAATTATGATAGATCTTAAGAGTTGTTGGTTTTCTCTCAAAGGCCAATGTTATCCTCAAAAAGGTGTTGGAAGGATCCAAGCTCAAGAGTTTTCTGGAAGACGTGATGGAGTAAATCAACACAACCTCCTCCTCCTGAAGTCTTCTACAGTTGGCTCTTCAAGTGACTTGGAAGAAGGCCCAGCTATCCCAAGGAGGGACCAACCTGCTTCTTGGTGTCGTCGAAGGCCATCTCCAGCTGGCGTGCCAAGGAGCCACACTCCCTGGTCTTCTCCTCTAGCCGGAGCTGGGCCTGGTGGATGGACTCTTCCCTCTTCGCAATGATCTGGAGGAATTCTACGTTCTGCCCACTTGTCGCTTCAAGTTTCCTAAAGTGCAACCACAGGTGATTTATGGGCAGCTGTGGCCTTTGGAAATAAAACAGCTCCAACATGGTTATCAGTAGACGGATCAATACATTTTCTTTTACTGACTAAACCAGGAGCCTCCAAACTTGGCAACTTTTAAAGACTTGTGGGCTTCAACTCCCAGAATTCCTCAGTCAGCATGGAAGTTGAGGAATTCTGGGATTTGAATTCCACAATTCAATTCCAGAGAGTTAATGTCATTGCCCCGAGGATCATGGGTTGTCCTCTCCCCTCCTTGGAAGAGCATTATAGCTCCAGCTGCCTAAGAAAGTTCAAAGCATCCTCAAAGATCCATCTCATCCTGAGCAGCCTTTTTTTTGAACTATTACCATCTGGCAGACGGTACAGGATAATAATAAAAAAACAAGGACAAAATAGGCTGAAAAACAGCTTCTATCCCAGGGCAGTAGCTCTATTGAATTCTACTGTATAGTGCAATATTAATGCAATATCGGGGGTTTTCAATTCAATTGTATAGATTGTGAAGGATGTGTGTGTTTATTTTCATAGTCATAATGTACACTGCAGTGACAATAAAGTAAACTAAACTAAACAAGTCTTAAAATTGCAAAGTTTGGAGACCTCTGGATGGACCCAAAGAGATGGTCTTGACGGATTATGAGGACTTAATTTGATTTTTGATCCCAATAATTCAAACAACTGAAGACACCAAGTGCAGTTAGAGAAGCATGTTTATCAAGAATGCAGAATTTCCTGAGAAACTGCCAGTTAAACCAGTGCGATGTGTTCCTCCACCCTCGGGTATCACCCCACTCTTCCTAACCTCTCCATTTCTTCCAACTTGAGAGCCAGCTGTTTATTCTCTTCCTGGGCCGACTGATACTTTTCTCTTGTCAATTCCATCTTGTCCCCCTGAAGCTCAATCTAAAAAGAAAGGATTTAAAAGGAAAGAGGGGGGAGGGAAGGGGGGGAAAGACAACACGGAGAATTTAGGATACGGATGCTGCTCTTTTTCCTATACTGAAGCAAAACTTGCTTGGGAAACAGAAAGCGTTCAAGGCGATAAAACCAGCGTGAGTGCAAAGACGTAGGAAAAGATAGCAGCTTTTGTAGAAATATAGCCAGTGGGAGTTGAGTGCCGGGATCTGTTCCAGGGCAGGCAAGTTTCTGGGAGGCATGGAACAGGAAGAAGTAGCTTTTGATCACAATAATCTTTACCCCACCATTAAACAACCACAAATAGCTTCTTTGAATAGTGGTGGATAGCTGAAGGATCACAAAACAGGAAAATATATATAAACTCCTTTTTACAGCCCTGTAATCACTGAAGCTGGAGCGACTGGATAGAGCTGAGCGTTTACTGGCCGGATGCCCTTCCTGACGCCACGTGGGAGTTCACAGCAGATCTTTTCTCTTTGCGCCCTAGGAGAGAGAAAGATCTGCCGCTACCTATGATTGAACTCTCAACCTTCCGAGTGGGGAGGCGAGCATCTTCCCCACGTGCATCAAAACCCCTCCACCCTTTCGGTGGCCTTTTCAGACGCTAGTTTGATCCGGCGCGAAAGGGCTTCTCCTCGCCACGGCCCCCCGGGGGATCCTCCAGCTACCTGCAAGCAAAGCGAAGCACACAAGAGGGAGGCATTCTGACCATCGGCCCAGGAAGACCAACAAGAGAGGGAAAGAGCAAATTCTACACAGCTTAAAAGGAGACAGCACAACACAAATGAAACACAGGCATGCCATGGGTTCTGTTTATTCTGCCGTGCAGCTGTTTTAATCATTTCAAAAAGAGACAAGAGACAAAGATTGCACCTTCCTGATGCTTAGAAGCTCATTTTGGTCCCCGGCTGGAGGTTCGCGTGGGCGCCTTCTGCCAATCCCTTACCCGCTGACGGAGGTCTGTGATCATGGCAGACAGATCCATATTTTTCTTCTCATAACTCTTAAGCTGCTCCTGACACTCAGCCAGCTTGGTCTCGGTCATCTTCAGGATCTCAGGAAGTTTCTCCAGCTCGGCAACTTGGCTCTGGAACTGCTTCCGAGCCTGTGGGCAGAAGGAAGAACAGCGGGAGTGAAGAGAGGTCCCTTCAAGAGAGCCTCAAACCTCTCAGCCCTCTGGATGTTGGGGGGACCCCACTTCTAACCCCAATGGGCATTATACTCCACTGTCTTCTGGAGGGCCATCTCTGATCTAGCACATTAACTACATCAGGTGCTAATTCTCCATGGCTATGTCCAGCCTAGAACGATGGGAAGAAGGCCGAAATGAATTTGAGAAGCCAGGCATTCAGAGATGGGATGGATCATTTTCTGCATGATCCCCTCTGAGCTACAGGAACGCTCCAATCCAAATTGTCATTTGTTGTTTTTTTTTAAAAGCAGCAATTAGAAGTGAACTGCCAGCAGTTCTAATTCAGGCAGAATTTTTCCCCTTCAAAAGGGGAAGGAATGCAAGGCGGGCTCCTGTTCAGCCCTTTACAAAAAAAGGAGGAACTGAACAGGCCCTGGAGAGCTTTCAAGAAAAGGAGCCAGACACTTGCATTTTCAATCTCCTTGGCCATCTCTTCCTTCAGCGCTTTGTTCTCTTTGTCGCAGAGTTCCAATTTCACTGTCACCTCATCAGCTTCCATTCGAGTTTTCACCACCTGGATAAAAGAAATAAAAGTTAAAAACAGAGGGGGGGAAAAATAAGACAACGTGGAAGGTAATCCGGGAACCCCCAGGATAAATTTAGTCAAGGCTAACACTTGCTTATCTCAGCACCAACTGGGATTAAGAGAGTCAACCAAGAGCCTCTAGGCGTATCCAACTATAAATCCCATAAATTCATGTCACAGTAGTATGGGGACAGACAGGATGACGGGCATGGCCATCCAGCATTTCCAGAAGCACAATAATGGCTTAGCCTTTTCTTAAACCTAACCCTAACCTTCAAATACCTTTTGTGGCCGTGGGCCATCTAGACTTAAATCGTCAAGCCTTTGCAGAACCCCTGTGATGACATCCCAGCCTCCCCAAGGGGTTTGTGGTCCACAGGCTGAGAACCACTGGCTTAGGTTATGTCATTCCCTCCACCCTCAACTCATGGAAATCCTTGGGAGATGCCAGAATGAAACGAGGACCTCTGAGTCTTTCTCTACATTTTGGCCTAGGGGGTTCCTACACTTCAGCTTCTGCAACGGGGAATTTTTCTCTGTTTTAGGCTTGGGGAGACTCGGCCCTGGCAGAAACCCTCTTAAAAAAACCAAGAGCTGCTATTTCTTGGACCAGGAAATACTTGAGGATGGTCCAGTTCTGTTTAACCCTAACCCAAGCAGGTTCTAGTTGGACACGGGACTCTCAACGAACGTCCAGAATGGAAGAGCATCATGTGGAACGTGAGAAAACCCAAATAGCAAACAGAGATCAGGCCCAGATTGACAATGCGACTTCTGGAGGAGGAAAGAGATTGCCCAAAAGGATGAAATCCTCTACCTGATTCTTGTAGGTTTCAATCAGGCCTTCGTAGTTCTTGAGGGAACCCTTCAACTTCGCCACTTCCTGCTGAGCCTGGGTCAGCCGCTCCTCCACTGGAATCAAGCTAGTCTGCAGGGGCCACAAAATAACTCGGGTTTATTCAGGAAGGAGGACTCCCCCCTAACTAGGTTCATTCAGGATAAGGGAATTCTCTTGCTATCAAGGGCCCCACAGGTTTCAGCGGCTAAGTAAGCCAGGATCTGCTTTAGTCGATGTCAGTGTCGATCCTGAAAAGGACGCGCACAAAAGCCGGCTTGTTCTCCCCTGGGAACAACTCCAAGTTGCAAACCTTAGGGTCTTAGGGTTAGGTATAAATGAGGAGATTCCCTGATTTTGGTAGACTGCGAATAGCATCTTGGCCAGTCCCGGTGAAATTAAAAGAAGTAGACTAGAGAACAAACCGTGTCTGGTCAGTAAAGAGTTGGATGCTTTTGTGACGACACAAGCAATCGAAGTCCAATCCTGCTCTTGCATCCGTTCTCCTCTACTCACCTTCAGCCTCTCGTTCTCCAGTTTGCAAGCGGTGCTTTCGGTGACCTGCTTGTGCAGTTTATCAACCAAGATATCTCGGTCTTCCCGCATTTTTTCTTCCATGGTGTTCTGCTGTTCCAGGAGTTCGGAAATCCGGCTGCCGCACAGCAAACGAGAATCGAGGGTTACCGACGGGGGGAAGCAAGCAGCGGCCTCGCGCCGCGACGCAGAATTTCACAACGCGTGGAAGGCTGCAAGCTTCCACAGGAGTGACAGGGACGGGGGATGAACCCATCTTGCTTTCTTGCTACCTCGTACCGCTCGTAAGATTTACAAGCTGCTTTTCTGGCTTAAAAAAACCTGAATCTGAGAGCGGATTATAATTCAGATAAGGCAATCCCAGCATACTCAATCCGGGCCCCATGAAAACAACAAAGAAAATTGGGAGCTGCAGACAAGACGCTCACTCAAAGCCCAACGTGTCAGTTGTTAAGTCAGGAACTGCTTTAGTAATGAATTCAACGTGAGCTGAATTGCAACTGAATGTATTGAATTTGGCATCCATCCAAAGGGGGACAACCCCCCCCCCTCGCCCCATCAGTTGCCATCCCAAGGGGTTGGGGCTGCTGCTGAGAAGGCCCCGTCCTTCACAACCACAAACCTCACAGCCAGAGAGACCAATTTTCATTGGCTGAAATTAACACCCTGGGGCGATCGGGCGGAGATGTCACCGGCCGGGGTTTGGGGTTACCGCAAGAGCCCATTCCTCTGCCGCCACCCCTCGTGGTTCTCACCTGTTCAGCATCACAATCTCCACCTCGAGGTCACTTTTGTCTTTCACAACTTGGTTGTAACGATTTCGCCAGGATTCTAGGGTGGACAGTGCTTCGGCCACGTAGGCGTCCTACCAAGTGAGGCGGGAGACATAGGGAAAGGTGAGGGTGAGCTTGAGAGCCAGTGATGGCCGTGCCAAGCCACTCTTCATCTAGGACAGGGAAATGATACTGAAGAGGAAGAGAGGGATAATAATGGAAGCAAGAGGATGGAAGGCAGAGAACTCCTAAAAGAAGTTTAATTTTGGGAAACATCAAAGATGCTTCCCCCCAGGCCAACTGCTCTTCAGATACCTTCTATCAGACACCTTCAAGATATCTTCATAGGCCTTCAAAGTATCTTCAGATACCTTCAAGTTCTTCATAGTATCTTCAGATACCTTCAAGGGATCATTAGATATCTTCAAGATATCTTCAAATACCTTCAAGGTATCATTAGATACCTTCAAATTCTTCACAGTATCTTCAGATAACTTCAAGGTATCATTAGATATCTCCAAGATATCTTCATAGACTTTCAAAGTATCTTCAGATACCTTCAAGGTATCATTAGATACCTTTAAGTATCTTCGGAGATATGCAATGTACCTTTAGATAACTTCAAAGTATCATTACATACCTTCAAGATATCTTCAGAGACCTTCAAAGTATCTTCAGAGACCTTCAAGCCTATTAAATACCATTTGACTACCAGACCATCTTCTTCTGGCAACTCTACATTCAAGACTGCCCTTCTTCTGTTGCCCCAACCCTTTCTCCTTCTCCCTACTTTGAAGCAGATCTCTCAATAAATGCCCCCTTTTTTGAGTGGCTTCAGGAGGTCCTTTCCCAGCTGTGGCCCAAGACCCTGAAACGCCCAGCTGTCACCTTTTCAGCTAACTGGACGTTCAGTTGATCGGCAAACTCCTCAGCCCGCTCTGCTCGTTCCTTCTGCGCCTTGATGGCTTTCTTCAGGGCTTCCTTGTCCCGATCTCCTTTGGCCTTCAGCTCCTTCAATTGTTCCATGATGTTTTCCACTTCGGCCTTGTGCTGAGCTGCTACCCGCTCCAGATTCTGTAGAGAGGGAGGGAGGGAGGGAAGGAGGGAAGGCCATCAGGATGCCCAAAGGGATGTTTAGAGCTCCAGGTCCTCAAGACAGAGGCAGCAGAAATGCAAGAGGCTGCCTCATAGTCCTCTTTTAATCAGCTGAACAATGTTTAGCCAAAGCAGACACAACTACAAAGCCACCAATGTTTGCTGTGGTCGTGACTGCTCCGGAACTGACCCCTTAATAATAACAATCTTTTTTTTTGGGTCTGCAGAGTTAGGCCTGCCTCTCCTAATAGCAAGAGAGGTCAAATATATGCCCTGTAAAAGACACCGTTTCTTGGGACAGCCGGTATCTCAGACTTCTTCCAGAAGAGGAGAAGGTTGGAGAGGATGGCCAAAAGAATAGAGAAACCAGATCTAGGTGGTTATTTCTAGACAGCGATTAGTGATGGATCCCAATTCAACCACTTATTCTGAAGTAAGACCTTCTCGTCTTACTGGAAGACTGCTTCTGATCCCATTTGTTCCATAATTGGATCCACCACTCCTCCAAAAAAAAAAAAACCCTCCAAAATTGCAATCTGTTCAAAGGCTGGGAGGTGGTCTACCCATGCAGCAACCTGAATGGATCCTACCTGTAGGCAAAGGATGGCTTTTCAATTAATCCTCTTAAGTTAAAATCTCCCCGAGGGTCGAGCAAGCTAACAAGTCAGAGAGAGAGGCTCATCATATCGTTGTCTTTTATGACTTCAAATAAACAACTAGAGAAGTGTTTAAAAATAGGCTCTACAGCAGGGATGTCCAACTTGTGGCAACCTGAAGAGGGACTGCGACTCCCAGAATTCCTGGCCAGCTAGGGAATGCTGGGAGTTGAAGTCCAGAAGCCTTAAAAGTTGCCAAGCTTGGGCACCTGTGCTCTATAGCTTGATGTGACACAGTCCAAGGGGGGTTCTCCATAACTTGCTACACTGGCATCACCAGGCCCGCTCTCTCCAAACAACGACAAGGCACCGTACCCGGATCTGGATACCCAGGCGGTGATTCTCGGCTTCCTTATTCCGCAGTTGTGCTTGTAAGTGACCCCTCACGGCTTCCATAGACTTGGAGAGCTCAGCGGCCGTCTTGGCTTGGTCCTAGAAGGCAAAAATGTAAATGCAAAACACAAAGAACTTATAAAAAGCCTCTGATTGTCCACTTTGCGACAGACACAACCACACAAAAACTCCTTTGCATTACTGATTCCCCCACCCCCCTTCTACACACCCCACACAGGGAGAACGTACCTTTTCGGTCTGTATCTGAATCAATAAATCATCCACTTCCTTTTCTTTTTCTTGTAGTTTCTTGACCAATTGCTGCAAAATCAGAGAAGGGGTAAAATTGCAGGCATAATGAAACAGGATAGCCAAGATAATGATAGAGAGGAGGGGACTCGGAAAATGCAGCCATCGGTGTACAAAGCGACAGGTAATTTGCTCTGGGAGAACGCGGCTATTGAAAACACAGGTTACGTTCCCTGCAAAAGCAGACTGGGAAAAAAAAAACACCTACAAATTTTAAGCAGATTATTTCGATCACGTATGGAGGGGGATTTCCCTGGGCCTAGAGCACCACCTGCCACGCCCAATTTAAAATAATAATAAAAAAAAGAAAGTTCTAACTGAAGTGTTATTGATACGCGGGCAAGAAAACTCCAACGTTTGAGTAATGTAAACAGAATAACAGAGTTGGAAGGGACCTTGTGAGGTCTTCTAGTCCAACCCCCTGCTCAAGCAGGAGACTCTACACAATTCTACACAAATGGTTGTCCAATCTTTTCTTCAAAGCCTCCAGTGATGGAGCACCCACAACTTCTGAGACAAGCCGTTCCACTGATTGATTGTGTTCCCTATCTGGAAATTTCTCCTTAGTTCTAGGTTGGATTTCTCCTTGATTAGTTTCCATGGTTTCTTGTCCTGCTTTCTGGTGCTTTGGAGGATAATTTGACCCCTTTTTCTTTGTGGCAGCCCCTCAAATATTGGAAGACTGCTATCATGTCCACCCTAGTCCTTCTTTTCTCTAGACTGGCCAGACCCAAATCCTGCAATCGTTCTTCGTATGTTTTAGTCACCAGGCCTTTGATCATCTTAGTTGCTCTTCTCTGCACGTTTTTTTCCAGAATCTCAACAACTTTTTTATATTGTGGCAACCAAAACTGGATGGGGTATTCCAGGTGTGGTCTTACCAAGGCATTACAAAGTGTGTAACTTCACGTGATCTTGGTTCTATATATTTACTATATGTACGTATGCATGTACGTAGATGTATAAATATGTACATAGTAAATTCACTATGTATGTTTACTTACCGCTTTCTCTGTATCGGAGTCAGTCAGCCTTTTCATCAGGGTAGTCTGCTGCTCTGTCAACTTTTGCGCATCTTTCTGTAAAAGATGGGGGGGAGGGGGGATTCAGGCAAAATTCAGGTCAGATGATCCAGCGGGAATGACGCACAGATTTTAAGGAAGAGGTTCTTTTTGGGCCTTCTAGCTTGGAGAAGTTTTTTTTTTAACATGGCCCCTGAAATACTTTTAGACCTCTACTTTAGGGGGCACCGAGACCCTCTCAGCCATGCAAACCCTTGCAACAACGAAGTACAAATCGGTTCGGGGCAAAAACCTGACGGCCCAGAGCGTCTCACCAAAATGTGCCCACTGTGAAATAATTTACTTAAATGCTCCCTGTCCAACTTCGCCACACTTCTGGGTTCTGTATTGGGGGTGCGGGGTGGGATAGATGTTGCCAATGCCTTAGAAGGTGGGGTGCTATAGATCTCCTGGGGGGGGGATATCTTGAAAAGGATTGGCAGGATCGGATCTGGTTAGTATTCACCAGACCGGCGATCCCGATATTTTGATCAGACCGGCAGCCTGAGGAGATGGCAGAGGAACTGGACAGTGGGGAAGAATATGGGCCAGTCCGGAGAGGACTTGGACGAGGGTCCTGCGTCTGATACAGAGATGGGGCTAGGACCACCTGGGAGTGGGATGCTGACTCCGGAGCCTCCAGAATCTGGCAGCAGGAGGCAGAGGAACAGGGGCAGTCTGTTCCCAGTGCGCGTGCGCGCAGAGCTG
>AZIM01002636.1:75720-108007 GCA_000516915.1 Ophiophagus hannah
TTAATTGTTCTAACTGTCAGGAAATTTCCTTAGTTCTAGGTTGATTCTCTCCTTAAATTTCTATTCACTGTTTCTTTCCATCCATTTATGGCAGAATGATTTATGTTACGCAGTAGTAGAATGCCATACAAAACAAAATCCCCCTTTCTTTTTCCAGTAATATTGATGCACCATTCTCATGCTCCTTGCACAACCGTAGGAAGGAGGGACAAAGTGAGATTCATGCATATAGATACACATATGCATGCACACACATAAATCTCCATTCACACACACATGCAGAGACTCTCACACGCATGTACAATACTTTCTCTTTCTCATTTTAACTACATTCACTGCCTTATGATAGATTGGCTTGCATCTGGCACAAAGTTAAGGAATGATGTGCAGCACAAGAAGGAAAAATCTTTTTTAGCCATTCCTTCCTGAAATGAATCATGAAAGCATTGGAGGACCTGGCTTCAATCCTCAGCAGTATACTTTGTTTGTCCTTGGAAAAGAATATATTGAATCCACCTTTCAAAATGATTTATTATGTGTTATTGTTACAGTGTTCAATATTGTTCAATATGAACTACTGTACTGATTACCACTCTCCACTCTGCTTTAGCCCTATCATGTGTTTTTATTTATCTCCTGAGGCGAAAACATTTTAATTGGTTTAGTGAATCTTGAACTCTCTTTTATCAATGACAGGTTTCATCAAAATGAAACTAAACAAAAGCCATTTTTGTATTGTTTTTGTTCCCGTTTTCCCAAGCAATGGGAAAAATCCTCTTCCGGGTCAGGTCTCTGGGAGAAAAGAGCTTAATTGGAGGCTGACAAATCTCATTTTTGAAGCTTTTTCAAGGCTTTAAGTGCAATGCAGAGATTTTACAGGACATTAGAAGAAGTTTCATAATAGTTGAGGCCATTAATCAATGCGATCTATTGCCTGGAGGAATGATCTTTAGACAGAACCTAGGTAGGCATCTGCAAGGGGTACTCCATTTTAGGTTATCTTCACTGAACAGGTACTACATTATTTCTTCCAACATACCATTTTACAGTTTTATCCAAAAGAAGTTTTATCTATGAAGCTCAGAGCTGAACTATGGACTCTTAGGTGCTCTCTGAGCTTGGTTGTTTGCTTATAGATGTTTCATTATCCAAATAGGTAATGAAACTTCCACCAACACAGGTAGGACGAGCTACTGTATATAAACAAGGAGCAAACTCCATCATTGTGATGATATTACTTAATCAGGTAAGAAAATGTCTACAAGGAAACAAACCAAGCTCAGAGGGGACTCAAGGACTCCAGACAGTTTTGTGTTAAAGATGTCTAGAAAGCTTGCATTCAGTGTAAGAGTTAGGATACTAGAAGAAATAGGCATTTGGAATATATTTCACAAATGCTATGTAAGATCCATTGGCTACTTCTCCATTTTTAGACCTAATTTTGAATGCTAGTTCATTCAATGTTATAAATGGAAGAAAGATTCTGGATAACACATGACAAAACTTTATTTTGCAAGTACTGTATATGTATACTTATACATATATATTTTTCAGTGCTTACTATTATTTTCTATAACTGTTCTAACTATCTAACTGGTTGTAATCCACCCAAATCATTATTCTTAAGTGAATTAAGTATAAAAAAATTGAAGACAGATCTAGATAAGATTCATTGCAATAGTCTAATCTAAATGCACTATGTTATTTTATTTTATTTTTGATGCATATATATATTTGTTATTTTTGTTGTTAAAGATAAAAAGGGTTTTGGAAGAAATCATAGAAGTAAACAATGGACAATTTTGATTTAATTTTAAATTTAAGTCTGTGCATCTTATTTCAAAGATAAAATAGCAGTTTCTGTTTTTGCACAGCATGACCAAAACTATTCCAACAAACTTAAGATTTACATGTTAAGGAGAATTGTTCTTTGAGTTACATCATTATTTCAATTTTATATACAAAAATAAATTTACCAAGAACTAAAATGTCTTATGTACCACTTGGGGTGTTTTGTACTTTTGATATCTGCTGAACCGAATGAAGTTATTCTACAATATTAAATTATCTCATCTACTATTATGCTAGATTTCACTTTATTTGTGTTTATTGGAAATAATAAATCTTTATCCTTCATTATTTCCTAGTTTACAAGATCAGAATGACAAATAATATTGTAGTTGATGGAAGTAAAGTTAGAAATTGATAGAGCTTTTTGGCAATGATTTAGATGGTTTTGCCCTATGCTCACTTTATATTTTTAATCCCAGACAAGCCTGTAATATTTTATAACTTACATTTGCATCTGAATAAAATTATACTTAGAAATATGACCTGGCAAGGGAAAAAGTTAGTGAAACAATAAAATTAGAAATTTAAATGTAGGATTGAAAAAGTGTCACAATCTCATTTCTCCCCCTAAAACATTTTGTTTCTGTACCCATAACCTTGAAGAGGAGACAGAGACTGGCAATGATTCAAAACAGAGACAAGATAGGATCAGCAATGGAGACAGCATATTTTAGGGTAGTATGGTCTTTTGCCAATTTAAGGATGGGTGGAAAACACAATGACTCAGTATTCATAACCTTCTAATGTCACAGTAAGAAATTCACCTTGCAAAAATCAAGTGAAATTGGAGTCATATTTAGAATGCTGATAGCAGTTCAAATTATGATTGCCTGCATACAGCATGATAAATGATCATTCAGTCACATTTAGTTGGGTTCTCATATCACATTAAACTTTAAACCATAGTTTCCACATCACAATACTTGTTTCCATATAATTTGGTAAGCTATGGCTATCAAATTTGTCTTGCAGAAATTCACAAAGGCTACCACAAAGTAACACAAAGCAACTCAAAAATAACTCTTCATTGCTATCTTTTATTCATCCAGTTGTACAACTCAGATCACTAAATTAAAGTCAAACAAACCACACTGGGCTCTTCATGATATGTGAACCCTTACCTATTTGTTCATTAAAACATATTGTCTCTTCTGACTACCAACAGTTTCCAGAATCTTACAATTTTTCTCCATTTCTATTGTATTGGTAGAGAGGCTACCTGAAGCCTTCCAGTGTAGAAGATGTAATCTATTCCTCAGATGTGGTTTTTCCTTTTGATCACTAGTAATTTGTTTTGTGGATCATCTTCCATGAAGAAGATCATGAAGTGAGTATGAACCATGGCATGAAGCACATGGGGACTCCAATAAAGTGTTATGATGTTTTTTCCACATATCGGACAACAATTTCTCTAGGCATGCCTTCTCCATCGTATTTATCTTTTCATTCAAACCGCAATTTCTTTTTTCCCAACTAACATTCAACACTCTGCAAACATTGGGTTTTCCCCTCTTCCTTTTTTATTTTTCCCCATTGAGGCTTCCCTGTTATATACTGGTGTCTCTCTCAGGTTTCTGAGTGGCATCCTTTTTAATACTCAGTTCCTGAACTTGTTATTAAAAGAAGTCAATTTATACTGGAAGAGGTAGGATAATAAGGCTTACACAGACAGGCTTATAGGAAAGCCCTATTTAAACGTTTCTTATAAGGTATGAATACATTGTATGAAGATTTTTCTCCCCCATTTAATTCTGGTGAAGAAGAGAGATGAAAAGTCAGCTGACTGCTCTATATTATGAACTCAGTGTTGGATAACACTATGCCAATGTGCTCTTTAAGTCAAAATAACAATGAAAGCACTGATACACTTCATAGGCATTGTGATTTATGCTATTCAATAGAACACATTTTGGCTCCAGCTATTTTTTTTCCCACCCAGTGGAATATCTGAATGTCAGGTTCTTTGTCATCAACTCTCTATAGAACAAGCCAAGTTATCTCAAAATAAGTTGTGCCACAATATCACTATAGCATCTTTTCACTCTCTTTCTTTTGTGTCGTCATAATAACAGATTTGCAATGCAGCAGTCACAGGTTTTTTTGCCAAATCCCTTAGTTCCCAGTTGTTGATAATCTTGGAGGGCAGAAAAAGATATTAGAATGAAATTTATTCCGACCTAAAAACAATATCTTTGAAAGTGGGATTGGTACAATTGTATCTTTTATTAGATCAACAAGGCCTTGAAAGATCAGCAAGCATTTGAATCAAACTTTTATAAGATTAAAATGTGTAATAGTAGAGGATTTTATCTTTCATCCCTACTGACTTCACAAGATAAAGCTTGGCATGCCTTAGAAATATCTTTTGAGTTAAAAAAAATTAGCATTGTTTGTTCATAAGGTACATGCATCCATGTTCTAGTAACTCAAAATCGAGCCTTAAAAAGCCTTACCAACTCTACAATTCACTTTCTTTATATCCCAGTGCAGCCTTTGATATTTGGAGTTATGATGGAAACTGTATGTGTTGTCCACTAAAGTATGAGGTCATTGACAGAGATCATTGATTTCTACAATAGCTTGTTATTTTGTATATTAGGTAATTGATACTTGTACAAAAGCATGTTAATCACACTACTTGACATTGTATTTTGATATCTATCATTATCTTGTGTCTGGATCTCTGTCTATTAAAAAATTCATTTAATCCTTTAATCCTTTAAATTCCTTTAATCAGGAAGTGGCTGGAACCCCAGATAAGGAGTGGGAGGGGTCATGGGGGGAGCTAGGAAAGGACCTGGGAGGGCTGGCCCAGGCCCTGCGAGAATACAGGAAGACTGTGGATGGTGAGACATGGTGCATGTGCAGGGAGTGTTAGAACAAATTACCAGAGCAACTTGCAACCTTCCTTTGTGGCTTTTCCATTGACTTTGTTTGCAGGAAAACAGCAGGTAAGTAGAAAATGACGATCATGTGATTGTGGGTGCTGCAGCCACCATAAATGCAAGCTAGTTACCAAATGCCCAAATCATGATTATGTCACCATGGGACCACTGTGACAGCCAGAACTTCTAGGACTAGTTGTAGGATCAAGTGGTCAGGAAGCAAAGACTAACTGACTGTGTGTGTACTGAATTTTTTATGATGTAATTTGCTACTCAAAAATATAGAAATGGCTATGTTTAGGAAAAGTACCACAAACACATACATACCAGAGGTGGTATTCAGCAGGTTCTGACCAGGTCTGGAGAACCAGTAGTGGAAATTTTGNCAGTACCCTCCCCCTGCCACGCCTACCAAGCCATGCCCACAGAACTGNNAGTAAAAAATTTTGAATCCCACCACTTATAAATACATATTTTATCAACTGTTCACCAATGTAAAACAAAGTACATGATTCAGGTGATCAAATAGAGCCAACTAGGGTCAGACCTGGTTAGTATTGGGTGAGAGATAGATAACCCAAGGCTGTAGACTAGACTGAAAATTTAAAAAGCACACCCACCCACACACACACCTATCCATTTTCTTAAAGAAAGCAGTACAAACCACTTCCAGACTGTCTCCAAGGACTTGCCCATTTAATCACCAGGACCTGAGAGGGAGGTTTTACCTAAATGCAATATATCAGCCAGTTATTTGCCTTTAATAGCACTCTTCGAATAGCATTGTGGGAAATACTCTTGATGGAAAACTAATTTGGGGCTGTAATCTAGATCAGGAGTATATTATATTCTAGATGTGGGATGCTTTCTATAAAAAATAAAAGTGATGTATCTTTGTGATGTACATGAAATATAAAGTTTGACTATTAGCAGTCAATTATTGATCTTACAGAAAGCTATATTGTGTGTGTGTGTGTGTGTGTGTNTGTGTGTGTGTGTGTGTGTGTAACTTAATGTGATGTGCTGCCTTGGCCAATTGTGGCTCACTGAATTACATATGGCTAAATAACCCATAGTTGGAAAAATAAAACTGATTATTGTGTTCAATACATTTAGGCAGTATCGTTGCTAAAAACCACCACTGAAATGTTTCTTTGTGTATGTATCAAGTCAGGTCCTTTGCCAATATATAGCTAATGTCTGTCACTCATATTTAAAACCTTATGTATAATTAGATTGTATTTTGGTAGGATTTTATACTGAATTTAACAAAGACAGCAACTTTTGTTATTGTTATTTGTATGTTAAGAACTACAGTGCCCTCTACTGGACAGATATAATTCACAGAATGATTTGTAATTGAACTGAAATTCATTTTCAGGTTTTAGGAGCAATTTGGAGAGTTTTACTTACCGTGTTAGTTGAACATTATCTGAGGCAATGTTCTAGTGCAAATTGATTTTGTGTTTTTTTTGTATTGAGAAAGTATACTTTTCTATTACATGCTTCTTTTACATGTTTAAAAGAACAAACATTTTAATGTACCTTCTAAATATTTTTATAATGCAGAGTTCGAAAATAACAATTTATGGACAATTGTTTTACAAATGGTTGGTTAACAGAAACATTCCATGATACAAGTCTATTTTTTTACATATTATTATTTATACACAATTTTCAGGAACATATATCTTTTCAGAGACATATCCTCCAAACAAATTTTCCACTTATGCAAATTGCTGACCAAAGAAGGACAGATACTAAGGCTAGTTCAGTTCTGCTGTCCATATATCGGCAGGTCCAAATATTGTAAAACCATTACTATATAATTTTGTGGCAGTTTCCTTTATATCCTCACAAACACTTGCTATTTTATTAAAAATGGAAAAATGTACATTTCTCCATTGGAATGCATAGAATTCTCAAAAAAATCAGTCAACAAACATTTTTCATGCTATAGAGCTGTGATGGCAAACTTATGGCATGCGTGCCAGAAATGGCACACAGAGCCATCTCTCTGAGCACGCCAGCCATCACCTATTGCTCTTCCGCGTTCCGGTGCACGCATGCATGCTGGCCAGCTGGTCTTTGCATACACAGGAATGCCGGAAACCAGAAGAGCAGCTCCCTGGCACACACATGTGCGCCGAGGAACTGCTCTTCCAGTTTCTGGTGCTCCTGTGCGGGCACACACTCCCATTTCAGCACTTGGTGCCAAAAAGGTTCACCAACACTGCTATAGAGTTTGCTACATGACTGTTTTCTTTACAAATTATTTAGCCTATTATTCCCTTTGAGGGAATGGTTTTACTTATGTAACTTCTATGTGATGAACTTTGTAGTCATAGACTTGAGACTTTCCAGAAGAGATTGGACTACCGTTTGTAGGGTCTCCTGCTTGGGCGGGTCTCCTGCTTGGGCAGGGAGTTGGACTAGATGACCTACAAGGTCCCTTCCAACTCTGATAATCTGTAAATCTGTAAATATTATTCTGACAAATATTATAGTTTGAACAACAGAAATAATGATTCTAGATAACATTCTAGCAAATTAATGGGTTACATTGCTCTTTTCCATCTGGGTTTGTATCTTTCTTAAAGCTTGCAAGTGTGTTCAAGGACTTTCAAAATATGTTGTCTGTTGTGTATTTGCTGAAAAAGCAAGTTCTCCCATACCACAGAAAACGCCTTGACTAAGAAGAAGAAAATCTGTTGTGTTAAAGTTAAAAAAAGAGGCCTAGACTGTCATAATGAAAGTGCTAATATCCCCTTTTAAAATGAAGCATAAAATTTAAGGAAACAATTCCCCTATTTTTTTCTCAAATTGTATAATTCACTACTATGAGTAGTATGAGCCACTACTATATAATATTCATCAAGCAAGAGTATAGTTAGCATTTGAAAGATCAGGGTGAGGTGGGGCAGATTTAAAAAAAATGTTGCAGATTGGGTGGCAGGCAAATAAATATAAAATATTGCATAAAACAACATTGAAGTACAACAAGGAATATTAATATAAAATACCAAGTAATAAATGTTTCTTAAAAATATTCCCTATCCCTAGTTTAAGAACGATTCCTATAAGTTATAAGAATTTATACAATTATATTGTATAATCAAGCCTTCACAAATCATGCGGACAGCTTTGAGTAATATATATACATACTCCCTATGCTCTACTAATATTTGATCCAATAATTGATCCAAGGTTAGCCCATTTTGCCATATTGCATCTTTCAGAGAAATATTTCACCGTGAAGCAGCTTAAGGCTCTGTATTAAGATTAAAAAAGCTACAGACCGATTTACAACAAATGCAATCAAATTATGAATATTTTTCATCATTTATGTGTAATTGTATGGCAGAAGCAATTGCCCAATATATTCTAAAGTTATATCTAAATGATCACTCAATTTGTTATGGTGAGAACAAGTGAATTGTGCCTGGTCAAAACCAAGAAGCACTACAAATTCTTTTCAATAGTTTTACAAAACATGATTGCCAAAGTCCACCATAATCTATGAGGTAATCTGTTGCTTCAGTGTTATATGTCAAGGTCCTTACAATATTCTTTAAAGTGTAAGTGCCACTATGTTTGGCTATCCCATTTTAATAATACAAATACAAATATTAATATTTGTATTAATATAAGTACTACAGAAACATCAGCTGTTTATTTGGAAAATTGATGTCTTTGAAAATAGACTGGGCACTGAAGTGTTCCTACATAACAGTGAAATCCAATGCAACAATGTGATTTACTCACCAATCAATACACGAAGCACAGGAAAAAGAGGACATCCCTCACCTCCATGGAGTCTGAAAAGAAGAAATTCAACAATTTTGTTTTATAGGCCAACATTTTCAATCACGTGTTCCCTGGGCTGAATAGGAAGTTTGGTCTCCCAGCCTGTCCCACCTCCTCAGTTGTAGCATAAAAACATTGTAAAAGAAGTAACAGAAGGAAAAATCCAACAGAAGTAAGGGTTAATTAAAAGTAATAAGTTCAGAAATATTTTTCTTTTAAAGTTCATTAGGCAAGTTCCAATAATCTGACAATCACCACCTATAAGGAATTGATGAATGTTTTCCTTTGACATTGACAGTACTTTTGGGTAGAATGGACTCTCCCAAGTTGAATCAAGAGTCCTACAAAGGAATTTTTAAGCAGCACAAATTCATCCACTGGAATGGATGGATCTGATCACTCAAAGGAAATGTAGCCTTTGTTGAAAATGCATCCCAAAGTGGAATGATCAGATCTTTGTGAATAATCTGGCAGCCTGAGGTGAAGAATCTTCTCAGTGTCAGGTGCAAAAAAACAAAGTCTCCACAAGTAATATCAATTAAACTGATGTATTGCTAAAAGCCCATGCTCAGGAATCTTCTCAAGCAATGGTAAGCATCAGCTTAGAGTTAGATAAGGAGTCAACTGATAATCAAGGGTGGGTTGGACTTAGTTTGCTTGTGGCTACATTGGGATTCTAGGCTGATCTCTCTATTTACTCCATCCCAAGATTCTACCATTCCTTCTCCTTTACTCAGTTTCCATAAAGCATCTGCAGCGTGGCAAACACCAAAACTATATGTAGAATCAGTGAAGATACCAATAGTTTTGTCTCTGTCAATACAACAAACACAAATTGGCTTCAGCTCCCAAGGAAGATGGCAAGGATTCTACCCAGCAGATTAAATAAAAAGTGTAGCCCCTGTTAAAAACTCTCATTAACTACAAAGGATTAACCCACCCAAGAAGAGTTCAAAGTCAAGATTTTGTAGGGTCATATTAGCAAGAGCTGAGCAAGATTTCTCTACTTGGCTTATTGTCTGCAAACAGTTATGTCTATGGTTGTCCTAAAGCTGCTTTTCCAAAACACAAGTGGACTTTCTTGACTTTTTTTTCCTTGAAAATATTTTGTTTCTTATTTAGGAAGCCTCTTCTATGTTGACTGAATGGTCTGGAAGAATTAGAGTTAGGGTTAAAGTTTGGTTAGGGTCAGAGTTAGGGTTCCCCACCATTCAATCAGAACTGAAGATGCTTCTTGGCTGAGAAGCAAAACATTTTCAAGGGGAAAAAACAATCCAAAACAAGCTTTTTGGAAAACCACCTTTAGATGCAAACAGTTATGTTTTCAACTTCCTTCTTCTGTAGTGTCATGAAATAAATTTGCAGGATTCAAAGTTGTACAATGCTTCACAAAGTCATATTTGGAGTAGCTAGAAGCTTTGCT
This sequence comes from Ophiophagus hannah, assembly GCA_000516915.1. NCBI lineage: Eukaryota > Metazoa > Chordata > Lepidosauria > Squamata > Elapidae > Ophiophagus > Ophiophagus hannah. The sequence continues at coordinate 85,687 of AZIM01002636.1, forward strand.
TCATAAGCAGCTAATTGTTGATTTGTAAAGCCTTGATATTCAAGGAGAACAAATTTTCTCATGAGGAACAACAATAAAAAAAACCAATTAATGGAAAACTCATAACCAAGTCTCCTGATATTTGAAAAGTAAGGACAATAGCAGCCAAAGCTCTCAAGGAACAGGGTCCATCTGTACAGAGCAGTGGGCTACAGGTTGCTCATTAGTAAACAGAATCATAAAAAGTTTTTGATATCAAAAAAGTTCTCTTGTGATCAGGTGTATAATATAGTTCGAGTAAGTGACTAGACAAACATGAGTAATTTGGCTGGTGGTGAAGGTACTTTGTGACCCCATTCTTCAAAACTGAAGAAAAGTCTATGGATCTCTGAAATAGGATTCATCAGGCTTGGTTGGTTTTTTAATAGTCTCAGCAGAGGACCAATCCCAACTTGGTAAAAGAAAGGCATGCTTTAAAAACAATGTCCCAATAGTTGTTAATGCACAGATTTCCTTAAGATCAAATCCATTTTCCCTATTTCAATTAAATTTCCAAACCCTTGCAGTTCAAAATCAGCTTTTCCTAGATGCATTGCCAAGAAAGAACAAGCAAACCCATGCATTTACCCCTTAATTTATAATGTAACATGGTTCATTTCTGTCAGAATGTTCAGTAGGCAAAATTGTAGTTTCATTAACTAGTTCTTTTCCTTTTCATATAGTCATCCAGTCAACAAGAAACTGAGGTATTGGAGGAGTTGTATGTAGAGAAGTGAAGATGTGATAGATTTCTTTAAATGTGACCTGACAAGTTACTGAAAACAAAGTCATAATTCAATAAAAATAAATTTTCAGTCCCCAAAATAAAATAAAGGCACTCTCAATCTTAAATGGTTTAAATTCTGCACATGAGAGACAACCAGTGAAAATGTGGTGCAAAATTGCATCAGTCTTTACACAGTCCAACCTATTAAAACAGTCCAACTATTAAAAACAGTACCGTAAAAACAGATTAGGAACACAAGTTAAAATAGGGGGGGAAACGGTAAGTGAGCACCTGTCCATCCCAGACGAGATCAAATCATCGGGACTTGATGGATTACAGCCCAAGGTTCTGAAGGAACTGGCAGATATGATCATAGAACCACTTAATTATATCTTTTGAATATCCTGGAGCAGTGGCAAACTGCCAGAGGACTAGAAAGGAGCTGATGTAATTCTGATCTTCAAAAAAAATGGGGGGGGGGAGATCCAGGAAACTACTGTTGGCCTTACCTCAATACCTACGAAGATTCTGAAAAATATAATCAAGCAATGAATCAGCAAATACCTAGAGGCAAACAAAGTAATAACCAAAAGTCAACATGGGTTGTCAAAAACAGATCATACCAGACAAATCTTACTGCATTCGTTGACAAAGTGACAAAACTAGTATATGAGAGGAATGCTGTTGATATAATTTACTTGGACTTCAGAAACACATTTGATAAAGTAGACCACAATCAACTACTTGATAGGATAGAAAAATGTGGGTTAGAAAGTATCACCACCAGATATATTTGTAATTGTTTGACCAACTGCACTAAAGTGTAGTCCTCAATGGAACTCCATCTACATGGACGGAAGTATGCAGTGGGGTACTCCAAGGCTCTGTTTTAGGCCCAGTACTCTTCAACGTCTTCATCAGTGATTTGGACGAGGGAATAGATGGGGAACTCATCAAATTTGCAGATGATACCAAGCTGGCAGGAATAGCCAACACTCCAGAAAATAGGCTTAAGAAACAGAAGGATCTTGTCAGGCTTGAATGGTGAGTGCAATTAAATTCAATGGTGAAAAATGATTCTACATTTAGGCAAGAAAAAAATGCATAGGTACAGTATAGGTGGTACCTCGCTCAATAGTAGTAACCATGAAAGGAATCTTTGAGTCCTAGTAAGCAATCATTTAAATATGAGCCACCACTATGTACAGCAGCCCCCCAAAAACAACAATACAGTTCTAGGCTCATTAACAGAGCGATAGAATCACAATCATGTGAAGTGTTAATACCTTCATAATGCCTTGGTAAGGCCACATTTGGAATACTGCATTCAGTTTTTGGTTGCCACAATGTAACAAAAAATATTGAGACTCTAGAAAGAGTACAGAGAAGAGCAACAAAGATGATTAGACTGTTGCTCAGTCCCATCTGCTCACAGGACACAAAAGTCCATTTGGATGTGATGGTTTTGCCAAGTTTGCACTCAGAAAGTCCTCAACAGTTTTGAGTCAAAAGGAATCACTTCTCCTCCTGTAAAAGATGTCTACTGATTGCCCACTTCCCTGTGCACAGTATGATCATTCTACTTTGGCTACTTCCTGTGGGTCAGACATGCCACCTGGTCCCACAATCCCCAACTGAACCCCAACTGGCTCCCCAGGCTATGCTCTTCCCATGTACATTTCCTTACCTTGTGTTTTCTTTCAAAGAATTATCACCTACACTTATCCATTTATTCTCCTGGGTCCTTGGGTATTTGAAGATAGTTGATGAATTCACTCTATGCTGGCAGTGTATTCTGTGACTGAGGTAGTCAGATCCAAGCCCTGCAGGATGCCACAGTGCGATCCTGGATAAGCCCCCAAATTTGTTGTCTCCAAGCTCAAGCATCCTGAATTGGTTGTGGAGCTATAAGAATTTGAATTTGAAAGACTTGTATGTTTGCAAAGGAGCTTCTTTGGCTACCTAAAATACAAATCATCAAGCAATTCAGGCAAAGCAAAAATCATTTATTAAGAGGGAGGGGGTTAAGTCTTTTTGTAGATTACAGAAACAAATGATACATTTGGTATATGTGATACAATCAAAAGCAAGTGATCAAACAATAAAAGACATTGATTATATGTGAGACTTGAACAATAACAACCATTGATTCTAGATAAATTCCACTAGTGGCAAATTTATGGGTTACATTACTCTTTTGTAGCTGGATTTGTAGCTTTCTTAAAACTTGCAAGCCTAAGCCTATTCAAGGACTTTCAGAATATGCTGTTTATTGTGTAGTTGGTGAAAAAGCAAGTCCTCACATACCAAAGAAATGGCCTTGGCTAAGAAGAGAAAAACATGCTTTATAAGATTAAAAAAGAGGGTTAGGCTGCCATATTAAAAATGCTAATATCACCTTGCTAACAATGAAGCCTAAAATTTGAGGCAAGAGTTGAAATCCTAGAAAATTGCAGTTCAACATTGTAAGAAGACTTGGAAGAACTAGCAAAATCTAATTGATTGTTAGTTAGAATCCTGAGATCCAATTAAAATTAAAAGAAATCTAAGCATAGAAATCTGTTTGCAGAGCTGCCATTATCCATGACTACTAAGTCTTCTGCAGTCACATGATGACCTTCTTTATGGCTATCATAACTTATATCCTAAGTTGAGGAGCAGATAAGATCCTGTAGCTAGAAGATAAGTTAAAGTCTAATATCAGTTCTCATTCTAAAAACACCCCCACAGTTTTATTACTCTATACTTTTAATTACATGTTTTAACATACGAAATATTTTCTAGTCATAGTCATATTTCTAACATAAATTCAACTTCTAGTTATACTTCAACACAGAATTAGATGATAAAAATGCCCTTTATTGATTATTTCCTGACAACATCAGTCCTTGCCAATTATTTATTATTAACCATTTAGGCATTGATTATTGGCTGCGTTAATTATTGATTATCAAATAGAAGTACTTATGAGTGGGTTCTACAATTATGCTGCAACCTTTCTGCATGAGAAAGCAGAATTTTTAACTGACACTTCCGTCTACTGAGATCAATAGCACAGAATCCCATTGATTCTATAAGGATAGACATGTAAGAGAGAATTCCTGGTTAGTTATGCACATTTGTACATTTGTTAATTGTGGAAGTGTTACCACTGCTCACTTCTGTATGACTTCTAGATTCTTTTAGAAAATTCCCAAACAGCAAATTAACAGAATTAAGATAATTTACATGGCTATAATATTAGATGATATTAGTCTTTCACAACTCCTTGAAAAGGTCCTCTCTATAAATAAATGATTAAGGGGGAAAAAGGAGATTGGATGATAAGTTTTTCCAATAACAATAAAATGTAATTACATTCATACTTATTAAAATGTGTATTGTTTTGATTGATTGATGAATCGATTATGTGCCATCAAGTTATTGTCAACTTTTAGTGACCTCATGGATTTATTTCCCTCCCCCATGACAATCTGTCCCTATCCTAGTCTTTCAAGTCTCCCAATGATGCACTTGTCTCCACTGTAACTGAGTCTATCCATTTGGCTGTTGGCCTTTCTTTCCTTCCACCTTTTCTAATATTAATTCTTCTCTAGATAGCTAGGCCTTTGTATAATGTGTCTGAAGCAGTATAATTCGAACTTGGTTATTTGTTCCTTGAGTGAGAACTCTGGGTTAGTTAGCTGGTTTGAAGAACTATTTTTTTGTTTTCTTGACTGTCCATAATATTCTCAGATATCCTCTCCTACACCAAAGTTGAAAAATGTCAATATCTTTCCTAGCCTGCTTCTTCAACATTCTATTTTCATTTCTGTAGAATGTCACAGAAACCACTACAGCTTGCCTGGATCTTTGTAGGTATAGAAAAGCCACAGCATCTGAGTAACTTTTCAAAGCCCTGATGGCTGCTTTACCAAGTACTAATCTGTGCTGTATTTCTTGTTCATTTCCTGCTGAAACTCATTTTACTGCTTCTGTATTTTTTTTTAAAGAAACCCATGAACCTAATTTTATCCACTTTTTTCTGATGTTTAATTTTCTTAAAAAATAAAACATCAACTTTGTATAAGGACTTTTAAAAGTTTATTTTTTCTGAAAGTTGCAAAGCACATAGCTGATGCACATTCCCAATAATGCAGTGATGACAACAGCGATAAAACAACAGCACCTTATACAGCTGTTGTAATTCAAATACCTAGTCCAAGGCAACTGAAAACATCAGATTCAAATTTTTCCTCTGGGGTAATAATAAATGGGCTTTAATATAAAAGCAATAAAAAGTTATAGTGATAATTACAATCATAAGCTTTCATAGAAATACAGCGATGAATTGCTTTATTTTTCATTCCTTTTGGATAAAAGATTATTATCACTAATGCAAGCTGCAAGCAAAATCAATATCAAGTTATGTTCTCTGTACTTCATATAGTTACTACAATTAAGAGCAGTAATGTTTAGATATTAGGTAACTACTCATCCAAGTATTTAACACCATTTTAAGATTCAAAGACTTTATTTCTTTGCTGAATGAATATTAAAAGCCAATAATGATGATATTTCAACTATAACAATAAAGGTGAATGTCAATTACTTTTGAAAAATAGAATTTGAGAGCCATTTAAATGTAATTATCATGGCCAGTGGATGGAATAAGAGGCATAAACAACATTTCTTGTTTTTGTAATATTTCTACATGTTGTTTTGCTCTTATCCTCACTCTTGCTCATGTATGCAACATTTAAATAGCTTCCATTCTCTTCCAGCCATTGCTATTATTTTCCCTGCTATGCTCTTCTTAACCACTAAGACAAAATGCCTACAAATCTGAGAAAGATGCAATGTTCATGTAAAAGTCTATTTACACAACTGTTGTGTCTTTCTCATATTTGTCTTCATGCTATCATCCTTTTGAGTTGTGACTGAAGTCCCCTTACTTTGTTTGTGTATTCTGTGTGGGTGTGTTATTCAACATAGCAAATTGCTTATGGGGTGACCTGATTGGTTTTGAGATATTTTCAATTTCCTATTGCTTTCATTGGCCAATAGGTGGGCTTGATTGCTCCACTTGCCACTCATTTCCTGAATCTGTCTCTTGTTTCTAGATTAATTATTTTCTATTTGTCTGAATCAAACTCGGCTTCCAAAACACAATCTATCTACATAAGGAAGAAATAAATGTGAATCTTATATCTCACATTTACCTCACCACCTCCACCATTGTCTCAACATTCCAATGTGATGTTGTTATAATGTTTAACATTATAGATATTTTATACCTGTTTGCAAGCCATTACTGTAAGAAAGTTTCAACCACAAAGCTGAATCACAATGGCCAAACACATTTGCAAGGAAACAGCATCATGAAAGAGTACACAGAGGCCCAGTTCAATTATTCTGAGTTTCTGACTCTGTGGAATATCTGGGTCTAGATTAGAAGATAATGTTATTCAACATCTCCTACACATTTTTATGATTATTTGTCCTAAGCAAAGCTATAAACTGGGAAGATTTTTTTTTCATAATTGGAATGATTTTATAGTGATTCTGTATTTCTTATACTTCTGTGATTATAAGATAAGATAGAAATGTTTTCATTAAATATATCCCTAGTGAAAGTAATACTAAATTTCATTTCACCATCCATTTATTATGAATCATAATTGGATCAGAATTATCATGGTGTGTTCTATTTGGGGCATCTTGAATGGTTTATGATAAAGTCCGATAAAATAGAGCTATGCAGATCTGCAAAAGGAGTCTTCAGGTTTAACTATCTATTGCAATCTCCACCAGCACCCACAACCCATATTGAATTTTAGGCTTTCAAGATTCTGTTATTATAAAGTAATTCAAATAGTCATGTTGCCTGACATGGCCTACCTCAAAAGATTGATAGTCTTTGATCAGAATGATCTTTTTTGAATTAAGAATCATATGTTTATAAATAGTTTTCAGCTATAAAGCTAAATTAGGGCTTAGGAAATTATACAGACTGAGCCAAATGAAGGTTGGTCAATAAACTATGATTTATCAAACCATAACACAGCACACAAACCAAGTCTATTTTTCCATCATGTCCAATATTGCCTAATTTATGATAGCAGCATGCCAAATATATTAGCAGCTCTGGAAGGAACTGCTGAGTGGCATATATTGCACTGATCTGTTCTAAACCCAATGTTATTCAATATATTTATAAATAATTCATATGAAAAGGTATAAAATATTATTATGAAATATGCATATGATACAATATCATTGTATAGCTTTGTATACTGGCCAGATTCCCCATCTTATTATCTATTATTTACTGTATAATGTAATTCTATCTGATTTTGTTATACAGTATAATATTATGAGCTGTCCAGACTTGGTTCAGAATCAGGTAATGTCTAAAATCAATCCAATCCAATCCATCAATCAATAAAGTACACAGGACAGCAAACTCTTTAAAAGTCAGTAACAAGATTCACAAAACTCTTGGCAAGCTGGAAGAATGAACAAGATCCAGCAAGATCCAGTAAGATGTAACAGTAACGAAGTTATTTGTAACAATTGCAAAATTTATATGGATTGTATCGTGTAAGACAAGCGGTAAGAGACTATGCAAATCTTTTTAATAAATATATAAAATCCAAGGCAGGAATATAAGATTGAGGGACGGGACCTGGGAACCAGTGTATGCAAAAGGAATATTTGGTAGGTCTCTGAGCATAAATAAACAATATATATACCTGGAAAAGAAAATAAATGTAATCCTCAGTTGATCAAAATGAAGAAAAATTGTTGTTTCTCAATAAAATTGTACAACTTTTATAATAGCAATAGCAATAGCATTTAAACTTATATACCACTTCACAGTGTTTTTACAGCCCTCTCTAAGCGGTTNNNAGAGTTAGCATATTGCCCCCAACAATTTGAGTCCTCATTTACCTACCTTCGAAGGCTGAGTCAACCTTGTGCCTGGTGAGATTTGATCTGCCAAATTGCAGACAGGCAGCAGAAGTAGCCTGCAGTACTGTACTCTAACCACTGCGCCGCCGTGGTTAGGCATTGACAAAAACAGAGTATGTCCAAGGAACAGCAGCCACAATGATAAAAGGCCAGGAATTAAAAAGTTAGAAGGAATGCTTGAAGGGAAAGCCTATTTCTAGCTCAGAAAAGAAGACTGTAGGGAGATGTGAAAACTGTCCTCAGTATCTGAAGAGCTATCATATTCAGGACAGAATTGTTCTAGAATATAAGGCAATAATCAATAGATATTAACTGTAAAGAAACAGATTTTGGTTGGACATCAAGAAAGCTGTCTTAATGGTAAAAGATATTCAACATTGGGAGAGCTTAGATCTGGAAGGTAGTAAATATCACTGGGGTGTTTAAACAGAGTCTGGATGGTCTTCTGTCAAAGGTATTAATAATGAATGTTTTGGTAATGAATACATTACTGACAAATACAAGAGACTTTTAGCACTGGGTAGCAGTTTGGAAATGACCTTCCAAAGATCTTTGAATCTTTACACTACAAAGTAAAATATGGAAGACTGCTCTCCAAATGTCATATAAAACTGAATTTACTAACACAGTTACACAGCAGCCTTCACTACATTCAGAGCTAAAACCTCTAAACTCTATTTCTTGATCTCTGTCTGGTACATTGCTCCTACCCATTGAAAGAAACATTGCAGGAATGGGCCAAAATGTTTGCATGTTATTAGGACTACCTGATCTGAGCTACAAAAACTATATGATCACTAGGTGCAACTAAAACCACGGAAAACTATGATCAGGCATAGGTTGGGAATCTAAATTTGATAATCTTTATAATATGCCTGTATTGTAAAATATAACAAAATATCTATAATAAATTACAAAACGGAACCATTCTCAATGGTGCTTTTTCAAAAAACTATTATCAATGGAGCCAATCTTTCTTCCAAGATGAGAACTTGAACCAGCATATAGAAATAATGTTCTCAACTTTACCTCCTTTCTTAAAACTAGGACACCAGATTTTCCTGAGAGAGAAACCTTGGATCAGATGAATCTGATTAGAGATAGTCTCAACGATATCCAGATGCCAAGCCATATAGGGCTTTAGAAGTTAAAATCACACTTGGAATTACACTAGAAACCTAGTGAAAACTAGTGGAAGGCTTGCAAATTGTATCATCCCAAAACATGTTTTTGGCCCTCATCTAGGTCTGAAACCAAACTAAAATAGACAATCTGTTTCCATAAGGTAGTTTAATCTTACTGCATACTCAATCTTCCTTTAAAAAAGTTGGACAATTTTCAGACACAGATTCAAAGAGAATTTTATAAAGAGGCTGCAATCAGAGCTCATTCAAGGATGCCATAACATAGCCCTCTGCCTAGCCAAAGTGAGGCACTGGAAACTTCCAAGATCCAGCTCATCTTGCTCCTTAAAGTAGCCAGGAGGAGTATGGCTCAAGGCCACAGATAAGAGAGAGATTACACCAGAAAGCACCACATAAATTTCTTCTGTGTTCAAAAGCAGTTCAAGATAACATAGCAAGATGTCTCAGTCACCCATTCAATACTATGATGATTCAAGACCTTGATAAATCTGAGCAAATGTATGGGCAAAGGACTTTGCAAAAAAGAAAAAATAGTAAAAGTAACCAAACTGTTTTACCTGTTCTTAGTTCTCTTACAAAGGAGTCGCACTAACCAAATTTTTAACTAATATTTCTCCAATGCAATGGGGACGATAAAATAACACTGTACCTTTGAGTAAAATGATTTCATTGCCAAGGTCTATGCTTGAAGCCATGTTCAGTCTTATATCTAATCTTCCTTGAGCTATCTTGAGGTTTCACTTATGTCCCTTCAGCTCCAGAAAACCCACAGAAACCAGGATCAACAGGGAGGAAGCGAGGAAGAGAGACATCAGAAGAAATCTTACTGAGAGCCCAGGGTCTTTTCTGACATGTAAAATGAACCAGGTAATCAATAGAGTTGGAAAGTCCACAAGAACCAATCAGCAACCCTCCAGATTACTCAAAATGCCAGAGTAGATGTTCATAATGAATCCTCCAACATGCAGAGGTTAATACAATTATTTAAAAAATAAATTCCTTGCAGCATATTTTCTTTTCATAAGATCTACCTTAAATATTTTTAAATAATTAACAGTAAATCCTGGCATGTGTGATTTTATTTTGTTGGGACATCAGGTTAATCATTTTCTACTGGCCACGATCTGCCTTGTTCTTTTTATCTAGAGAAAAAAAGCTTCCATTAGCATTAAATATATGTTAGTCCTAATTAACAACTTCAAGGTTCTTATTGTTTTTTCCTGAGAGAGATTAAAAGTTTTGTTATTGTGCTGTCTTTTTGAGTGTTTTGCATTTGCCTTCTCCGTCCCTCCTTTTGCAATCTTTTCAAGGAAAATCAAAGGACCTCGGAAGATTGTCCTTGTGAAAAGTCTTATAATCTATTTGTACGTCATTACATTAAAAAAATCTCAAATGGCAATAAGAGGCGGGTAAGATTTTTTCTTTTTTCATCTACCTGTGTCCTTCTATTTTCTTTTTTTTTAAATTGTCGCTCACCGCCCACTCCAGTTGGTTCTTTCGCCCACTTCCCATTGGTGATTGGTTAGACTACATGCCCGTCATGTAAAACCCTCCAATCAGAACCCACCCGGTCCTATTCTTAATTGGCGCGTGTACGGAGTTTCTTCCCCGCCTCGCTCTGATAGAGTTCGAATCCAGGAGCCTGAGAGGGCGGGGAAAAGGGCATTCATGAACTCCGCTTCTGATTCGACCACACGCTTGCTCGTCAGAGGCTGCTTCAATAAGAAGCGCCCGTAGTTCACCAGCCTTCCATTCAATGTTTGCAGCGAGCCTGAGGGAAAGTGTGATTTGGTCCTAAGTGAGGAGACGCGGACCGCACAGGTGGGTAAGTGCCGAAGGATGGGAATGGCCGTAGAGGTATCTCTGAGGCGGGGAAGGGCTGGAGCCGCAGCGGCGGCCAAGTCTGAAGGGACGGGATAATGAGGGTGGAATAAGCGCCTTCTCTCCCGAGCGAACAGCCTTTCCTCCCCCCCGCCCCCACTCGAGCGCCCTGCCTGCTAGCCTGGGACTCTAATTTCCCGGAATGCCCGGGCTACTTGCCGATCGTGGATTCTGGGGGATGTAGTCCCAGCGCACCGGGACAGAAAGCAGAAAGGCTGCAATCATGTTGAATGTTTGAAGAGGTCTCGGTACGGAGAGGCCGCTGCCGGTCTCGGCCTTCCTCCTCACCCACCCTCTCTATCTCTTTCCTCCGCGGTGGGAGGCGGGGAGAAACGCCTTTGAGGCCGGGTCTCCTTCGGGGGCATCGCTACCGAGGACTCGCCGCTTCTTATTCCTCCTTAGGCCCGGCAGCCCGGAAGGAGCCGCCTCTTTCTCGACGCCCTCCGAGACACACCTGCCCGCCGGTGGTTGCCTCCCGGTCTGTCTTGTATTTAACTGCCGCCTCCGTGTGATTTCCTTTTAGGTTTCGTCCGGGCAGTGAATTGCCTCCATGGCTGAACTAGAGCAGATGATCCCCTTGGTGTGGGGCAAGAAGACCTCGCACGGCCTGGCAGATACCATCTTTTGCCGCTGGACACAAGGTACTTCCATCCTTTTTGCTACCCAAGCGCGCGCGCGCACACACACACACACCCCTCAGCTGCTTCTGGGAAAAAATCCTCCTTCCAAAAGTCTATCCATCCCATTTATGTCTTCGGTTTTATAACTATCTCTATCTTTCACTTGGGATTTGTGGTGACACTTTAGTGTCTGTCTCCCAGGAAAGGTAACTGTATGGTATTAAAAACTGATCCTATCAATACAGTGTGAAGAGGAAGAAGATTGACGCTTGTTACACAGCCAACTTTCTTTTTCTTGCTCCTTCGCCCTCCCATTTCTGAATTTTGGTTATAGTCTTCTCTTTCGCATCGCTTGCAATTATTCTACCCTTTCCAGAACCTTTTTTCCCAGAGTGGGCAAAAAGTAGACAAATATAACTAACAGAACTGTAATTGAAATGGTTAATAAACATATTTGTTTTCTCCCTCCCTTTTATTAGAATTGGGATATTTGGTTAGATCATGAAGTTAGGAAACTTTGTTTAGGCTTCCAAAAAAAGTTGTATTTACACAGGGTAGTTATATTCTTGCTTTAAAAGATCTGAAGCAGATCATTTCCCCCACTATTCCTTTGCTTTTGTTTTTACCCAGGGACTTTCTCTGCAATGTTAAATAATGCAGCTGATTTCACATAGTTAATTCTTAACATCTGGGTTTGTTTCTATAACTAGCATAAATCAAAGATCTTTGACTCTTATAATGGCCAATCTAATAATTGCCCATTCTTCTGCTAATGTTCTTCAATGTATCCCTGCATACAAAAATTAGTCTCTGGTGCTAACTATTTTAAGCAAAACACAGTCTTCTTGCAGGTGCAAGGTATACCTAGTTATGAAGTTTTGTCAGTTAAAATGGTTATGATTGCTATAGATATGTTTACTGACAACAGGCATATCCATATATTCTACCTTTCTGGAATCAGAATTTAGCTGTTTCAAAGTTGTCCTTTCTACTGTAGATCAATCTTCCCTCATTTTCTTCAAATATTCCCCTTTATGCCTCATATAATACATTTTACTGTTAATAGAGGTATTCATTCTTCTATAGAGGCTCTCCCTTATTAAATATTGTTTTTTCTGCCCTTTATAGAAGTGTATGTGTAAGTTCGTTATGAATGTGCTGAGTATGTTCTCAATTGTGGCTTTGGTTTAACAGGTGTCTTTCTAGAATTTTTTAAAATTATTTTCTACAAATAATTTGAATGTTTTATCTTTTGAAAAGCATTGTGGTTTTGAGAAATCTATTGGGGAGTATAGTGCATATTTATTTACATCTGTGTGATTTGACCAATAGGATTCAGTTGGCAGTACTATTATAATGTGCAACCTGGAACACTATGAGCCATGCAAGCCTTTCATGTTTCAGTATCACAAGACAGATGGTCCTCAAGATATGACAGCAATTTGATCTTGTATTGCTATCGCTAAGTAATGTGGTTGTAAAGTATGGTACCACATGACTGCTTCAGTTAGTGAAGACAATCTTGGCAGTTGCTGTTGTAACACCAAGACATATGAGAGTTAAGTAGGAAGCAGCAGGAGTCCAAAGTATGAAGGTACTGTGAGGTGTGGGGGGAGGGCTGGCGCAGATTGCATATGGGTTAGGGCGGGCTTGGAGGCTTTGCCCAGGTTATATATGAGAACAGGAAAACCAGGGGGTGGATGGTGCAGCATGAACACATGAAGGCCAGCAGGATTTAGCAGAATAACCTGTGACTGGCAGCTTCGCAACTGACCTTGTGAGAAAGCCAGCAAGAAAGCTGGTAAATGGCAATCATGTGACTACAGGACATTGCATCAGTTAAAGAATATCTGTAATTCAAGATTGACTGGTGGGCACCAGTTGTAAGTACCACTTATTCGGTGTGGCTATAACTTCAAAGAGTCATTGAATGAGTAATTGGTAGGTAAAAACTATGTTAATTCTTCATCCAAAGTGGAAGGCTGCCCTAATTCAGATGAGACTATGTCTCTTACTTCAGTAAGAGTAATTTGATGTTGTTAGTTATGCCCTATGAAGTCTGCAATAGGTTGCATATTAATAGTACTACTCAAGTTATGACCATTCATTCGGCAACCATTTGAGGTTATGGCAGCACTGAACAAAGTTACAGCTCTTGCAATGGCCCCATAGTCACGTGATCAAAATTTGACCATTTGGCAGAGCCCCTGTACTTAGGAGTGCAAAAGCACTTCAACTCCCTCTACCCACAATCTCCGCCCCTTTGGCTATCCCGTGTTCACTGGCTTTGTCAGTCTTACCACCCTCTAGGGCGGAAGTAAAAACTGACCTTTACTTTCTCTCCTGTTGTTGAGCCACACACTGCCTAGCACTTTGAAAGATAGTTGCTAGCCATGCCAGGCCCTCTTCCAAGCCTGATTGTATCCTGTCAAGTCATACCAGTAGCCAGTACAGTGACTTAGGGACTACTTAGAGAATCTAATAAAGAGTTGACTTTGTTACTCATGACCTGTCTTGCAACTCACAGGACCCACAGAATGGGCATGGGTCAAGCCTGCAAACAATAGCATTCAAACTTCAGAAGATACATCCCAGTATATTGCCTCACTCACTGCAATAGGCTCTGCCTATTTGGTACAATCCTGTACAGGTATTCGTATTCTTTCAGGTAGTATAATAAAACATGAGCTTGTTTGCCTGGGGACACAATCATCAGTTTATTTGTATGCAAAACCTGGAAAAAGTGTCACTTAGTGGAACTTGATGTCACACCTGCTGAATTAATATATCAGATTTGCCAATATGATCCTATGTTTGCAGAATGTTCTTGCAGAATGTATTATCCTTGCAAAATATCTGTATTTTGTAAAATATATAGTTCTATGCTTAATATTGAAATGGTTAAAGTAGCTTGTCTCATATTTTGGTTTTCAATTAACTTATGGAAAAGATATAGAATAATGATAAATTTTACCTTTCAATTCAAACAATACATCTCTGTAGATTGGGAATGGCCTTCAAAGTACAAGAGTTCTCAGTTTACAATGGTAATTGAGACCAGAATTTCCACCATTAAGAAATGTAGTCCCCTGATCCATTTGTGTCAAAGGTACCTTTTAAGGTGTTTCTGGCTTGAAAGGATTAGCCAATGACATCACTGTTGCCTGGGAGATGCCCATGTGGGCTCCTTTCATGTCCCCATTAAGGAACAGGAATGAATGATGGGAGCTCACTCTGCCACCCAGCAGCACTCAGGTCTCGAAAATGGGCTTGCTAAATTTCAACCCACTGTCCTAACTAAGTGAGCCACTGCATTCCTTAGCAGTGTGGTCACAAAGTGTAGTATCAAGTGATTGAATCACTTAGGAACCACAGTCCCAGCAGTCCCCACTGCTGCTGTTAGAAACCTGGGATTGTTAAGCAAGGATCTCTTCACAACTTCCTGCCAGCTTCCAACAAGGAAAGTCAGTGGGCAGTCGGGCAAGAAGTGAGGGCTTGGGCTTGGGTGGCTGCTGCCAGGGTCAGAAGTATTGCATTAGTGGCTGCCACAATCCAGTCAAATCTGCAGTTGCCCCAGCTCAGTGGTGCAGTCCTACAACCACCCCATCCCAGCACTCTGCAATTAGCCCAGCACCCCAGTACAGTGCAAAACTGCAGTGCAGCAGCCCCAGCAGCATGAATCCTAAGTCGTTGGCACCTCGCTGCTCCAATTCAGCAGCATGGTGCAAAGCAGAGTAAACATGAAGCTGTAATTGCCCTCTGCCCTGCATTCTGCTGCCACATCTGACGTTCATTGTTGTCTTGCTTCTGCTGCTGATGAGACATACCCTGGTCCTTCTCAGGGCAGTTGCTGGGCATGCAAGGTTTTCTTCCCAAGGTCTTACAAGATAAGTACCATACTGACCTGGGGAAGAATGCATTGGACAGGCAGCAATTGCCAGGCATGGGTGTACTTTGTCAGCAATGGGAGCAAGAAGATGGAGAAGGTCAGAGTCTGTGGAGTGCAGTGGACCAAAAGGAAGAGATGGGGAGGGGGAGTTCATGATGTGAAACCTACAGTTGGAAATGTACATGATTTTGATTACGTGGCAGCAGGGCACTCCAAACAGCTATAACTATGAATGCCAGTCATTCAAAACTATTATAATTTCAAATGGTTGCTAAAGGTTGTTACATAAGAACTAACTGTAAAATGGAGTCAAGAATTGAAGCTGAAGCATATTATACATGCTATTTTTATTTAAATGAAATTTGCAAACTGTTGAAAACTCTACAGTTTTGGTTAGCTGTTTAAAGAGGCTGAACACATTCTGCTTATATATGCTTTTTCCCTTGTTTTTATTTTATCTCCTTAAATCAACATAGTACAGCAGTGATTTCTTGGTATTTCTGCAGAACACAGCTAGAAAAACCTTGATCTTTATTTCAGAAAAGATAGATATAGAAATACAGATAGCAAATGAAAAAGAATGCCATTGGCTATAGCACTTACAGATAAGGTTGAAACTTGGAATGTTGAAGAACACGAGTTTGATAAGGAATACTTTATCAAAAATATGCTAAAGTTTATTAATGAACATTATTTTCTTGGAACTAAGTAACTGAATTTTTTTATTTTCCTCAGGATTTGTGTTCAGTGATTCAGAATCCACTGCATTAGAACAATTTGAAGGAGGCCCTTGTGCTGTAATTGCACCAGTTCAGGTAATAATGCTAACAACTGAGTAAATGAACCTGAAAAATGTTTCATTATTGATATTTGGCTTATTCAATAATTTAAATCACCTAGAATAAACAACTGTGGCATGCTGCACAGGTAATACTGAATTTAAAACTCCATACAGGTACCTCAACCTGTACAACCATCATTTAGTGACTGTTCAAAGTTACAGTGGCACTGAAGAAAGACTTATGACCATTTTTCAAACTTGCGACCCTTGCAGCATCCTCATGATCACATGATCAAAACTTAGATGATTGGAAACTGGTTCATATATTTATGATAGTTGCAGTGTCCTGGGGCCATGTATCAAATTTTGCTACATTCTGACAAGCAAAGTCAATGGAGAAGCCGGATTCACTTAACCGTGTTAATAACTTAACAGCTGCAGTGATTCACTTAACAATAGTGTCAAGAAAAGTCATAAAATGAAGCAAAACTCATTTAACAACTCTCACTCTTAGCAACAGAAGATTTGGGCTCAATTGTCATAAATCAAGGACTACCTGTATTTTGAGATGTTGAAGTATGTAATATTCATTTAATACAGTATGTATTAAGTACTACAACTACCAATTTTTAAATGAGATAAAATTATACTTAAGAATCCAATGTTCTTCAAGTTTCAGCAACACTTGATTTCCAGTAAAGATAACTGGTGTTTCTGAATAGGGATAGATCTGCAATCCCTTACTTGACATGAAATGCTTCCTATTTTTTAGAATAGCATGAATGACAAAAGGGATTACATTTTGTACAGAATCTTGTTAGATTTGCAGTTATATGTTCAGGTATCTATAATTGTTAAATGGTATGGGGCTAAAATAGTAAACTCTATATATGCATAAGGGAAAAGGACTTCAGTATTTGGGAATATTTATAAATCTTCCCCAGCAAAATATTAAGCCAATATTGAAAATGGAAACTCTTTGCACCACTGAAGATCAAATCATACATTTCTGATATGTCAATATTGTCTTTAATATAAGGCATTCCTTCTGAAGAAGCTTTTTACTTGTGAGAAATCTACCTGGAGACAGAGTCAAGGTAACTATGAACCTACATCTCCAAGAGGGTTATAAGGCCTTATTTTCAAAATGATATGTGCTAAACTAAACAATAGTTATTATTTATAATCAGTACTATTAATCTGTATAATTCGGAGAAGATTATGCATTTACTGATGATTTTAAAAATAGAATGGTAACATTGAACTTAAAAATAGAATTTAGGCTTATAAGTCTTAACAGGAAACCCAATTCTGCAGATGAGTCAACATACAAATTAAGCAACCAGGAGAAATGTATAATATATACTTCTTTCTAACTGGCATGCTAGGACTTATTGACCATTATGTTCAGAAGGGATAAAAACACCTTGCTATTTATTTGTTTCTTGCCTTTATTATTTTTACAAACAACTCAAGATGGAAAACATATTCCATACATCTTTCTTCTCCTATTTTCCCACAACAGCAACCCTGTCAGATGGGTTGGGCTGAGAGGAATGACTGACAACAAACTCTTATCTTCTCTTTCTTTCTTCTCTGGCATTGTTGAAGGAGTGGAAGAGATGCATCTGCTTTCTGATTTAAACACTATATTGGACCCAACTGGCTAATTAAACTTTTCCTTTATTGACACATTTAAAGATAGTAAAATATTGCTTACCTTTTATTTATTCCAGGATGCCTTATTATAACTCATGGGTGTCAAACTCAAACATGTCACATGACATATCATGATGTATCATGACATTTTTTGCCTTTGTGGAGCCAGGGTGGCAGTAGCCTATGTGTGACACATTCAGCCTATGGGTCACCAGTTTGACACCCCTTGTTCTAACTGATCCAGATTGTAGTTAGATTATATGACGTGTGTGTGTGTATGCGTGTGTGTGTATGAGGTATACAATATAATAACTACAGTTAGGATCAGTCTAACCAAATAGATATATATCTTTACTTATTTAACCTAATCACCTTTCTTCTTGACTATACTTGATAGAGAAAGATGAAGTAGAGGGGATGCAAGAGTTCAAGGCATACCAAGGTTCATTCCTACTGCTCTGAACTAGATTGATGTGTCAACTGAGCCAACAGAAGTAGTATAACTGATGGAGAGAATGAGCCAGAGTGAGAACATTTAGTTCCCAAATACCTTCTTGTCATGCCCAATGTTTTAAACAGCTTAGAAATCTGAACTGACAAAGATATTAGATTTTTCCCAAGAAATGAATGAAATTCAAAATCATTGATTGTCAATTCATTTCCTAAATTGCCTTAAACCTGCTGGGATTTGAGGAAGACTCAGTATTAGATTGTATAAAGAATGTTGCTACACGTTTTGCCTGCAAGTTCCTGGTCAAAACTCTTGTCTGTTCTGACTTTGAATATTTCAGAGGAAGAGCAGAAAAATCTCCTTTGTCATGCATTATGTGAAATTTTGGAAATGACTTGCTCTGATCAATCGGAGTCATACTGTTTGGCAACATGGCAAAGAGGAACTCCTGTAGAAGAGACTGCTAACATTTCTGAAAGTTCAGCAGAATCGAGCCATCAAGAGGAGCAATCATGTAAGATATTTTGTATATTATGAGTCAGGAATACTTCGTACTTTTTATACAAAATGTATTTTTCAAGATATAGGATTGTTTAATATGGTTGTCCAGATCATTTTGTCCTCTGTTCCTAATTTTCTTTATGCCTTGTAGTCTAAATTTGATAGACTTACAGTAGTTGAGAAATATTTTAAGCCTAGGCTACAGTATTTATATTGTCGATATTCTGACTGAATCGGATTGGGTCCAAATAAGTCAGGTAACTCATTACTGCATAAACTTTTTTTTTAAAGAATCAAGATAATCTATAGATAGCAAATGTGATCTTGAAGGATATATCTTGCCTCTCTTTCTTGAACACATTCAATTATCTTTTCTAATATTAGAATATGCTTGATATGCAATGTTCATAACCTAATACTTTAATAATATATCAGTAATATACAAATGTGGATGCAGATACAATTTTAAATTAAGCACTCAAAAGTAAAGCTTCATCAAAGAAATGGTGGGGGTGAATTCACAGAAAGTATTTCTTTTACTTGCTCTTAATCCTTCCTACATGGGAAGGAATCCATTCATTTCATTCAGTCAATCCAAGCTCTTTTACAGTCTGGTATAAAATCAGTCTTATGAGCAGACAGTACCAATAGTAGACCCTTAAAAACTGTAGGCTAGTTCTATAATGCAATATTATTTATATAGAGAAGTTTAGAAAAATGCCCTCTGGTCTAATTAATGATACTTTGAAGTTCTTACTGAAAGCAAATAAAATTTGTATTTTTACATAAATAAAAATACATTGAGAAATTAAGCTTTTTGCTCATGTTAAAATATTTTACATTTTAACATGGTTCAAATTCTTCTTAACTTGTACGTAACAGTACAGTTGGATACCGTAATTCTTTTTAAAATATTTATGGTAATATTTTGGAGCCATAGTGACGCAGTGGTTAGAATGCAGTATTGCCAGCTAATTCAGCTCACTGTCGGGAATTCAATCCTCATCGGCTCAAGGTTGACTCAACCTGTCATCCTTCCGAGCACAGTAAAATGAGACCCAATTTGTTGGGAGAAATGTAAACCGCTTAGAGAAGGCTGTAAAGCACTGTGAAACGTTATATAAGCCTAAGTGCTATTGTTATTTTGATTTAAACTTTTTGTTACTACTGTTTTCTAAAGCCATATTATTATCTTCATATCTAGTTGGAAGTGTATAAATATTTCAAGCTGAAATATTTCAACCCCAGACAGCTCATTCCAAATCCTAATCATAAGCACTCTGATTTTCAATTAAATATAGAAAATCATTTTTCAAAAGTGGACCACTTCCAATAATTCCAGAATGAGAAATTTCAGTTTAAATTCATTCCAGTTTTGAAATATTTTTCATATATCCACTTTCTATTGGGTATGAATTTATTATTTATTGGCTAGATTGTGGCACTTCCTGTTTGCTCATTTTTTATTCTGTTTTAGCCTAATGGAATTGAACTAAATATGAAAGAACTAAATATGTTGCCACCTGTACAACTGCATCAAAAACAAAACTGTTGATTAGGTGGAATGTTTTTGGAGTAGTCATTGCTGTGGAAGAATTCCTATCTTATCTAGAATGTAGAGTCCTTTAATGTTTTCATCCAAAACTTAGCTGAATATAGTCATTAATATACATACCATTAATATTTGTGCAGTCCATGTAATTTGTTCTTCACTAAAATATTTAATGCCTTTTTAAGCCTACAGGAATGTATATTTTGGTGAAATACATGAATGAATATAAAAACATATAATTTTATTTTCAGGGGACTGATTCACGAAGAGTGCTAACCATATTATAGTGAAGGAATAATGTTTGATAAGATTGTGAAAGCTTAAATGATGTATAGGTGGCCCTTACTTAGTGACTGTCTGAGGTTTCGATTATGATCTGATTACAGAGTTCCAATGCCACATTCTCTTCCCTGTGTGATCATATATTCACATTATGGATACTTGGCAATTGGCTCATATTTTTGACTATTTGCAGCATCTTGTGGTCACATGACCAATATTTTGAAGAAGTGTTTTTGCTAGTTTTCAGCATAAAATGCCCATTGGGAGAAAATGAGTTTGGTTAATGAACATGACATTCACTTAATGACTGCCACTAAAAACATAAAATGGGATGGGTCATGTGGTGACCTTCTTAACAACCATCATAACTCACAACCATAATTCCAGGCTTAATTATAGTCAAAAGTTGAGGAGTACCTGGACTCAAATATTCACTTTTCACTACTTTGCAAAATACTTGATGTTTGATGACAAAACACTAGAGAAAGAATAATTTACTTCTCATATATGGGGCTACAGATTTATATTAGCCCAGGAATGTGAAAAAGAACATTCAAGCATGTGGCTAATCCACTACAACTCAGGTTTTATTTGGAAAAAAAATGTAGCACCACTGGATTAGAGTGCAATTTTGTTTAGTTGGGCCTCAAATAGCTTGGTAAAGAAGACCACTGTTGGTCATATGCTTATGATTTATCGCTTCTTTCCATTTTAAAGGAATTAGTTGAGAAGCAGTGGTTATCCTTGTTCTGATACATGATTCTCATGGAACAAAAAATATAATTATGAAACTCATTCTGGTAGTAAAATACATTAGAGTTGGTAATTGCAAAAACAAAAATTGAGATTTTTAAATTTCTTATATTTATGCCTGTCTATTCATATTATTAAATTATTATTAATCAGCTTAGAGAGACTAAACTTTCTTGTTTAGAAATCAAGACTTTGATTTCTATAGCATGTTCCTCTTTCTTTTGTTTCTGTCTGTTCTATACTTATTGCACTTAGTTCAGGCTCAGTGAAATTGATGACAATAATTTATATAAAGATTGCTTGATTTGTTTGTTTTATGTTGACTAAAATAATATAGGCTTATTGGTCCAAACTTCCTTATTCCTTATTCTTTCAGCCTATTAGATGCAATAAATGTATCAATATTTTTCATTGAGGCTTATTGTTTATGCCTAGTTACTGTTCCAAATGTATTTATTACACAGAGCTTCAATTATATGTTTATTAACAACCAAGTAGCTAATTTTAAGATAATTTTTTTTGTTATTTGATATATTTATCTGACTTGCAGCTGTGTTTGTTTTATCAGAAGTAGAATTCTTTTTATAGAATTCAATATCTACAATCATTCTTTGTATATTTATTGCCAACTGCCCAGAGTTATCTTGTGGTATGTGGTAAGATGGGCGGTCAATAAATTTAATTAAATAAGTACTTATCATATTTTACATAGATACAGCACTGTTACGCTAATCTAACACTAAATTGCTTATTTTCATTACTTATGAAATTCAGTAACTGTATTAAATCTATTCCACTTAGAACCTTTAAAATGATTAACATCAGTTTTATTGAAAAACTCCCTTTAATTTTTCTTTCAAAAAGTGAGAAAAGTTGGTAAAAAGTTTGAACTGGAAAAGCACTAAATGTAGCATTCCCCCCCCCCTACTGTTTAAAAAGTGAAAAATATTTCTGTTTAAATATGCACGCTCCTAGTTTGCTGTTTTGTAGTGAAACAACTTGAGAAAATCAAACAAAAATGTAGCTTTCTTACACTAATTCTGTTTTGAAATTCAAGAGCCTTGGTGGTGCAGGCTGTTAAGCACCTAGCACTTAGCTCAAGCTGCCT
>AZIM01002636.1:126251-143279 GCA_000516915.1 Ophiophagus hannah
TCAGAAGACAAGGCCGCATCTGGCAGTAAGTAAGAGGGAGGTAGGCCAGCTGAGGAACCGCTCCGGAACCGAGGACAGAAAGTTCCATACACCCTGGCCGGGCCACAGCAGTAGGCGACCAGGCAATGCCAGCCCAGGCAGGGCCACAAAAATGGCCATCCTCAGGGGGGGCCATCTGGTGGAAAAAAACTCCATGCCCCCCCGCCTGGCCAGCACTGGCCTCCAGTCCCTGGCCACGCCCCATTGCCGCCACCGCTGTCGACGAGACCTCCGTCACCTCTATCACCACCAGAATCATCGCAACCGTCATCCTTCCACCGGCCCCAACTCCCAGCCATCTCCACCGACCGCCATCGTCAGCCTGGCACGCCACAGCGCTATCAACACCGCTGCCGCTGACCACCACCATCTCACCGCCGCCCGCCGATTCTCCACCNNNGGCGTCAATCGCTACCTGACCCCCCCCCCCCCCAAAATGAAAATCCGAGGATCGGGAAAATGGCAGGCGCCCCAGCTCTCCCACAGCCCGGAAACTCCATCTTCTTCCCTGGAGCTCACACATCGTGGATAGCCATTTTCATGGACATGTGCAGTAAAAACAGATTTGTCAGACTTTTTGTAGTGATTTCATCTAGAATGTTATGTTCCTTTATAAAACATTTTCCTTACAGCTACAACAGTGAGATTCAATTAAATTTTCTGATTTTTTTTTTCCAGGATGTGGGTCTTGTTGCTCCTGAAGCACCTTCAGAACAGGCCAGGCGGGTCTTTCAGACATATGACCCTGAGGGTAAGCAGTCTAGAGGCAATTTCAGTTGCCTCTCAGGAAGTTAAATTTCTTCCTACACATATTAGTTGAACTGAAAATTCAACAAATTTCATCAGTGAAGTTATCTCTCACAGATAATATAAAGTGTCTGGAATTTTTGTAATGTTATATCCATATTTTCTGTGTTGGTGGCTACTATTTATCCAGTCCTTAAATACAACTTCCCTTGTTGAGTAATTGCTGCTGTGGGACTGAGATCAGGACCAGTGAAAGGAATTTGAGGCCCAGTGCAACACCAGGTTTGTCTTTTCCCCACATAGCTATAGATTAACACCGCAGACAGATTCTTGCATAGTATGTGAACTAAAATATTAAGAACCTAGAAGAAATTTACTGGTTTAATTTTGAAAGTCTATTTTACTGAATTTGTCCTTTTTGCTATAGCAATTGCCTCATTTTAGAATAAATAACAACAAGGAAACAGTAGATGCCCTGATAATCTTTTTTATCAAAGTAATGTCACAGTGCCCACTTATTCCAGTTTACTGACCTTTAATTTGTTACTCATCTGTGAAGTGGCCTGACTCAACAACTACTAAGCTTACTCAAGAGAACCATGTAAATGTTTCGTCAGAAACTTTGTGGAAGTCCAATATAAAATGTCAGCTGGATCATCTCTATCAACATGGCTGTTCATACTATTAAATAATGCCCTGTCTCCTCTGCCTTCTCTCTCTCTTGGCTTGGAAGAGAGAAAGTAGGTTGGGAAGAAAGGCATGTTTTTGCCTGTACTGCCTGCACCTTCCCTATCCCTCAGCAGAAGGCCTGGCCAAAAGCAGCCAAGGTAACCTTTAACATTTCCTGAAAAAGGAAGATATAAATGCTAAAGAACTAGGATGGATTGCTATTGATATTTATGCCTTTTCCTGGCACTGCTTAGTGGTTTTTGGTTATCTTTTCAAAGCACCTTTCTCCTGCCAACGTCCACACTTACACAAGATCAGTCCTTTTCCTTCTTTGTTCATAAATGTTAAAAGTATTTGATTTTGACATTCTGTATAAGCTAGCAAGGCTTGAGCAGAGATGCTGGACAACGGAGTATGGGCACCAAGATAAACAGAAAGACAGTATAGCTTCAATGATAGTTACTTATCATCTGCCATCCTGCCTTGGTTTTCATCTGTTGATTGCTTGGTCTTACACAGTCAGGAAAGAAGGCAGGAACATCCATAATTGCTAGGACAGCAAAATGTTTGGGCAGCAGGGGGATCAAGGGTGAGGCACATAAGTAGTACCCTAAATAGGCAGTCTCCACTTTTACAGGAGCCAGTAGAACTCTGTATCCTTCAACTGCCTTAAACTATCCTTGATTCTTTGAATCTGTGAATACATAGATGTCAATTTATGGTTTTAGGCTCAAAAGCTCCATCATTTCAAGGCGTTAAGCCAGTGATTGTGACAGATTAATAGACATAGTTACCCTGCCCAGAGAATGAAATTAGAAAAGAGGAAAATTTCCCAAATGACACCTTCCTGTATGAGAACACCTTAATGAGACTGTCTTTCACACCCACATATGAATAAATGTTGACTTCTTCCCACTCAAGAAGCATCAGTGCTAATCAGTCAATAAAAACATGCTAGAATGTTAATTAAAGTACTTTTTTCTCAGATAATGGCTTTATACTAGATGCTCTTCTAGAAGATGTAATGAAGGCCCTGGATCTTGTATCAGATCCTGATTAGTAAGTATAAATTGTCTGAGGTTATGATATCAAATCACTGTAGTAATTTTTTTTGGGTGGGGATAATATGTTGTGATATGGAAGGTGGATTTCTCCTATATGTCTGTTAAAAGAAGAAGTCAATAAAATCTGTCCATTTCATATGTTATTTTTGCAAAGACACTTTCGCCTTTCTTGGGGTTTAAAATAAAGGTACACATGTAAAGAGACCTGTGCTGATAATTTCCACTTATGGTTATGATGCTTCCTACCACCACAGATGTTCAGGAATGGAATTCAGATGTAGTCTACAGAGAGAAAGGGAATGGGGAATAGGTTTTATCCATGTGCCTGAAACTATGAAATCAGAAGTATATCACTTACATAAGGGAGGTTCTTGGTCCCAAATGTGGCTTGATTTTCATTTTAACCCAAATTGTAATGTTTGAACAGTCTATCTTAATTGTATTAAATGTATGTTTTGAAGAGATGCTTAATGCTGCTACAGTTTAGAGTATATTGAATTTTCTTGTTGTATCCTCTAAAATAATAAAATCAGGGCTGGCTTCTGCAAGACATTTGGAAAATTGATGGATGAGTTAATGCTGTGAAATATTTGCAGTAATTGTATAGTCTTCTCAAGTATAATCCCAGTAGTTAGACAGCAATCTCTTTTTTTAAAAAAAACTTTACCTAATAAAGTGTGGAGTCTTTATTATTGCTGTTGCTTTGATTTAAATAGATTTATAAATAACCTTATTTTGGCAACAAAAAGCCATTCCTTTGCATTTGCTATTTAGATTCTAAATACAACCATTTGATTGTTTTTGGCATTTAAAAGTACAGCATTTAGTCATGCAAAAATATGAATGTGCCATATTTTGTGTGTTTCATCTTAACAGTGTAAATCTCATGAAAACAAAATTAGATCCAGAAGGACTAGGAATCATCTTACTAGGTCCCTTTCTTCAAGAATTTTTCCCTGAACAGGTAATAATACCACATTTCTGTGTTCCTGTGGTAGAGCGTTTGTAAATAAATATTGAGTTAATCTCAATCCTGAAATCAATAGGGCCAGTGCTAATGCAGAGACTTATTGTAATTCTTTAGCTCTTTTGATGAATTTCCAGACAATCCTGGATTTTAGCCATGATGATTTATCCCTGACCTATTCTTTCAAGTCTACCAATGGTTTCCTCAACACCCCTTTCACTGAGTTCATATACCTTGCTGCTGGTCATCTTCTTTTTCCTTCCACAGTGAAATTTATTTCCTAGAAAATGTCATAGTATTACAATCTTAATTTACTATAAACCATTGGAAGTACATTTACAGGTAGTCCTTGACATACAACCATTCATTTAGTGACCAAAGTTACAACCACACTGAAAAGAGTGACTTAACAATTGGTCCTCACACTTACAAACAACACAACATTCCCACGATCATGGGATCACAATTTGGGTCCTTGGCAGTCAGCATGTATTTACAATGATTGCAATGTCCCAGAATCACATGACTGCCATTTGTAACCTTTCCAGCTGGCTTCTGACAAGCAAAGTCAATTGGGCAAGCCAAATTTCCTAAATGAACACATAATTCACTTAATAACTGCAGTAATTTGCTTAGTTTGTTCATTTATATCCCATCTTTATGATTTTTACAAATAGCTCAAAGTGGCGAACAAATCCAACAAAGTGGCAAACAAATCATCTATTTTTTCCACAACAGCCCTGTGAACTGAGCTGGGCTAAGCAAAAGCCCAATGTCATCCAGTGGCTTTCCTGCCTAAGGAAAGACTAGAACTCACTGTCTCCTCTCTCCTAACCTGGTGTCTTAATCACTAAACTAAACTAGCTCCCATTGTTATATTTGTAATAAAAAGCAATACAAATGCAAAATAATGACAGAACTCTCCTGCATGGAGTTAGTGTATGACCTGAGATTGATTGTCTTACGCTTCTTCTTAGGATCCAAAGGTTCAAGAATCATTCGCTGTATACCACTACAATGGATTGAAGCAGTCTAACTGTAATGAAAAGGTATGAAAATGTCTTGTAATATTGTTGGGTTTCCACTTCCTTAGAAAAGAAGAGCAGTAGATTTTAGCCAACTTTGCAATAGATAGTCTCCCAAGGTACATATGAAGATGGGGTGGAGATGGCCAGTGGGCTCTAACTGGTGACAGCGAGGAAGAACCAAATTGGCAGGGGTTCTTAGGTGCTTCAGGGGTTGTAAAAATATACATATACACCGTGGATTGCTTTCTATTGCTATATGAGATGATCTACATATACACAGTAGGTAATATCATCACTATAGGAGAAAATGCATCCATTTTGATATTTGGGGCTAATTCAAAAGCACACGCTTGAAAGAGGTAGGTAGTCAGCAGTTTTTTTCTGATTAATAGAACTCATTTAATAAGGGACATACTTAAGAGTTTTAAACATCTTTTCATTATGCTAAAATAATGCTTTGGCTCTTGAAATATCTTATATGTATAAAATGGCTGTTTCTGATAACATTTATTTGCAGCTGGATTTATTATTTCAATGTATACAGGGTTAAATTTAATAATGCTATTTTGACAGGTCATGTATGTGGAAGGCACAGCAATAATTATGGGCTTTGAAGACCCAATGCTGCAAACTGATGATACACCAATCAAGCGCTGTTTGCAGACGAAATGGCCCTATATAGAACTGCTTTGGACCTCAGATCGATCCCCTTCATTAAACTGATGTTAAGAAGAGACTTTGTATTCATCCAATATTTTGAATGAATGTGGAATATGCAGTTGACTGTATCTAAAACAAACTTATTTTCCTTTGCGACTATACACTGGTATCACTGAGAAATTGTAAATGAACACTTTTTCAGTGTTAGTATTTTTTTTAAAGAAACCAATGACTTGATTTGTATTAAAACTAATTCCAGTTTGGCCATAATAGAATAGGTAAAATGTGAGTTTGCATCCATAAGCCTGCTCATTCAGCCAAAAAGGATAAGGAAGTGAGCTGCTATATGGCAGCATCAGCCCAGTGGAGTGGATTAAGTTTGTCTTAAATATCATAGTATTAACTTGTTTCATGCTTGTTCAGTCATATAGTTGAATTATACTGCCTTAGGGTACAACCTGTTTTGGGAGTCCCAATGTCCAAGCCTCACTGAAACATAAAGAACTATAAAAATATCAGGTAATACTATTATATTGTTCTTATTTCAGGAGGTTTTCTGCCAGGAAACTCATCTAATGGGTTGTGGCCTGTACTAGAATATCATAGTTTGGGGAATAGATTGATATTTGCACTAACTATGCTTAGATGATAACATCTCTGCTGCTTTTCTCTGAATATCTGACTCTTTATCTATGTAGCTTTTTTGAAATGAAGCAAAAACGATTTTTAGTATGGCTGGTGATAAATGATAAATACTATTTATTGGATGTTATACCATTCTTAAAGCTTACCTATTAGTCAAAGCAGGATTTAAATAAAACTGCATATTAATATCCTGAGTTGTAAAAAGGATATGTAAAAGCCTAACTGCAAAAAAGCGCTGTGATTTTTGTTCATATTATTATTGCCAAATACCTCTTCTCGATATGTATTAATAAACATATACCTTATATACTACATGTTAACATGCATGAGTAATCTGTTATTCAAGTAGTATAGTGTATTTATTATCTAGCAAAGTCAAAATTAAAAAAAATTGTTCAATAATAAATGGGTTATTTTCTT
The DNA here is from genome assembly GCA_000516915.1 of Ophiophagus hannah. Lineage (NCBI taxonomy): Eukaryota > Metazoa > Chordata > Lepidosauria > Squamata > Elapidae > Ophiophagus > Ophiophagus hannah. The sequence continues at coordinate 132,491 of AZIM01002636.1, forward strand.
CCTTACTATAATAATTTGGATATGTGGAATCTTGCCAAGTATTTTTTTCATTAAACACTGAATTTCAACAGAATTATTTTCTTAAGCACCAATTGCTTAATTATTGAGACAACATGGCAAAGCTTCATTACTGCTCTTTTTTTGGCACATCCTTAGAGTTAACCTTTATTGCAGTCATACTTTCATGTCCCACAAAGCCAGTTTCCCATTCCCTTAAGTAAAAAAGATGAACTGCCTAGAAGCATTTTTCATTTTGGTGATGACTGAGAATCCAGTCACCTGAGGCTTGCTGATCATTTTTGAGAACATGAAATATGACTGGCTAAACAACAGTAGCCTTTGTTTAGACCTCTATAAGTTTCAAGTAAAAGTTCAATTGTTAATCTATGGCCTTGTTGTTTTTTGCAAAACCTTAATGATCTAACTACCAATACTGATTTTTCATAAAATTATTCATTATAATTAGCAAACCAGAATAATTCCTTGCCATTATAAGGAAAATTGTTAATGGCTCTGAATCTTTTTCTTTACACCTTTGTTAGACTTCCCTCTTAATTTCTAAGGGGCAGTATTGCATCTTCGTATGAAAAAAGATTACTTTGCTAATAACAATAAATTTGGGAGTTCATATTTATAGCTCTAACAACTGCTAATCCAGTATGGGCCTTCTTGGATGACAAATTGCTCTCTAAAGAGTATTTGAATAGGTGGAGTTATTCACTTATTTCAATAAAAGACCCACAGATTTTTTTTCTTAGCTAAGATTCATAACATTTTAAAAGGTGTTATTGTTGCTAAATATCCTTGACACTGCCATCCTCTTGTATGTTTGGATTGCTCTGGAAATTCAGAAGATCATATGGCTAGGAGGTCCAGAATGTGGTTTGCAATGGGTATTGAAATATTGAAGGGTCAGTTCAGTTTGATACCAGTCTTGTGTAACCAGTCTTGTGTAACCAGTCTCATGATTATGAAGTGGCATTATAATCTGCTCTAGTTTATAATATTTGCCAACTTGTTTATGTACTTTGTGTATTGTTCTTACAACCAAATGCATAGTACAACCCTCAATTTAATTAACCTTTCTGACAAATACTTTCTATTTGAGATTTTAGAAGTGTACATGATAAGTATTTTAGAAACACTTTATTTTAAAATGTTGATCTGGTAATTAAATTAGAGTAGGAAAACATTTATAAAACAACTTTTCCAGGGAAAATGAAGGGAGAATTGCTAAACTTTATACTGTGGAAACAGTGGTTAAGGTTGATACTGTTAGTAGAGAGATTATGCAAGGCAACTTGACTGGGCGTCAAAAGCAAAAGATCATACAGAATTTATTTATTTATTTATTTATTCGACTTACATGCTTAGAATTGAACATGATTGAACAACAGTCCAGACAGAATGGATATGAAAAATTCCCTTTTTTATGACTTGAAACATCTGCCACTACTAAGGTTGAACTCAACACTCCAAGTGGGAGGCGAGCCTTTTCACCACTAGGACACCATGCCACTCAGAAAGAATGGATGTAGATCCAAATTAATTTTTAAAATATTCAGTTGATTCAGTTGAAGAAATATCTCTGTTTATGGGATCCCAGTGCTTCTGGGTGCAATTCAAGGTGCTGGTTGATCACATTTAAAGTACTACATGACTTGGGACCTGATTATCTGAGGAACCATCTATTTTTTAAGAGTCCATCAAATCTATCCAGAAGATTAGGCATGGTGCAGATCCCATCAGCCAAAAAGTGTTGACTGGCAGGAATTAGAAGATGGACCTCTTCTCTAGCCCTGTCTTAATGGACTTATCTCTCCTCTGAGATTAGAACAGCCCTCAACCCTGCTGGTGTTTTGTAAGGCTTTAAAAGCTTGGCTGTGTACCTGAACCTGGGCTTTGAATGTGTTAAGAGTCCATTTCTTGACTTCATTGTTAATTGGGTAACTATCTCAGCTGCTTTATGTATTTTTTGGATGTTTTTATTTTTAATTAGCATTTCCCCCCAAAAAATAAGACCTGGTGTTTATTTTTGGGCCCAAAAGGTCTTATTTTCTTTTGGGCCCCAAAATAAGCACCAGATCTTATTTTCAGGGAATGTCTTACTTGCTTAATTTAGGACCACTGCAGCCAGGCCTCCCACGCTCTGACACTTGTAGCACCACTGCTTGACTTGTTACACGGCTGCTTGTGGCCAGACACTACAAGGCACATTGCACCAGTACTGCTGCTCATGGCAGAACACCACATGGTTTGATCAGTGGCACTGGCACGATGCACCATGCTGCTTTGTGCCACGAGGGGCACCTGCTGCAAGCGGCAGTAACAGTGCAATGTCCCACGCAGCCTGCTGTGAGTGGCAACACCAGCACAATGCTCCACATGGCATCCACCTGTGAGTGATTGCAAGTGCCCACAAAAATCAAGCAGCAGCACGACAGGTGTCAAGGTGTGGGAGGACTGGCTGCAGTGGTCATAAGAGAGTGGGACGTATGGGGAAGCTCCACCCCCGCCCTTGCTTGATTTTTACGCATACACCTCATCCCACCTTGTACAACCAGATGGGATGGAGTGGGCGGTGTCTTAACTAGGACTTATTTTGAGATAGGGATTAGGCATGCATGTAAAAATCAAACAGGCTTATTTTCAGGATAGGTCTTATTTTTGAAGAAACAGCATTTAACTGTTTCATAGTTTTAGAATTGTAAGCTGTCCAGAGTCATTTGGCTTATATGGGCAGCTATAGAAATGGAATAAATAAACATTTACATATTGGTCACCACAATATAACAAGAGATGTTGAGACTGCACAAAGAATGTAGAGAAGAGCAACAAAGGTGGGACAGGAGGCTGAAGCATATAAAGAACGGTTGCAGGAATTGGATGTCTAGTTTAATGAAAAGAATGACTAAGGGTGACATGATAACAGTGTACCAACATTTAAAGGGCTGCCACAAAGAAGAGAGGAACCAGTCCATTCTCCAAATCATGAGAAGGCAGGACAAGAGGCAATGGATGGAAACTAATCAAAGAAAGAACTAACCTAGACCTGAGGAGAAATTTTCTGACAGAACAATTAATCAGTGGAATCAGAAGTTGTAGGTGCTCCAACACAGGAGGTTTTTAAAAAGAGATTGGACATCCACTTGTCTGAAATGCTTGAGCAGGGGGCTGGACTAGAAGACCTCTAAGGTCCCTTCCAGCTCAATATTCTGTAAATAAAAAACCCTTGCTGTAGGGAAGTCAATATCAGTGTTGCTGGTATAAAATCTTCCTTCACTGATGGACAATTACATTTGGTATTTTCCAAATTAAAACTAAAGCAAACAACCAATACTGGTTGTTAAAAGAAGAAAAAAGTTCTTACCATCTTCCATTTGTCTTATTGAGAACCAAGTTCTGCCACGACAGTCATGGGTCAATTAAAAGATCGTGACTTTTTTGTACAGTGCTCCTTCTATCCCAAAGGAAGGCTATCAATTCTTGACTTTTTAACTTTTTAATAAAAGAGAAAAACAATAAGAAAAAAAATCTCCAGTGGCATGATCAGGGTGAATCATTCATTCGAGTCAAGAGATCTTACTCATACCTACTCCTTTCTGCCCATTTCCCACCCTCCTTCATCCCTGTAGCTGTGGGACAATTTTTCAAAAAATCCAAATATGGAATTGCTAGAGAAACCCCATTCTTCTGCTACCTTCCTCAAATTTCACCTCTTCTAGCCCCAAGGAGCAAACAGTGAATCTTGTAGAAAGTAATTCACACAAAATGATTGGATTCATTCCCAAAGAAGCTTGTTTTTTTTCTATTCTATTTCTATTTAGTGCAAATGTGAGGTTAATTAACTGAGCTGGGGGGAGTTCTCTTGGTGCCTTTTAAGGATGTGATGGACACAAGGTTACTTCCTTTTTGCTTTGGTTTTTCTCCCATGTCAATTATTTTCCATTCAATGGCTAATCCTGCCTCTAAGGCAGTGTTCCCTGGTTTTTTTAAGTCATTTCCTGCCTCTCCCACACTAGTAGAAGAGCAGGATTAATATGGTGGAAGTGTGGAGTTTGGAGTAGAAAATATATCCAAACGGAAGGAATCAAGTATTTTCGCAATGACATTTGGCCCAAAAGATCAAGTTGGGGTCATTTTAACCATCCTTTAGACACTTTTAAGATCCTTTAGCAATCTTGAGATAGAAGAATTCTCTCTTGTTTGTGTTATAAAGTGACCCTCCTCCCTCCATAACTTGCAAGGGAAGAAGGTCAGAGACGGAGCTAAGATCATGATTTGATTGTGTTTGTGTGTTCTTCTGGGTGGGCAAGTGCCCTGTAAAATAAACTCAGACCTTTGTGGAAAAAGGTTCTGTTTGTGTTGACCAGGACTTCCTTTGCTGATTTCCCCCCCCCCATGCTCTTCCCCACTTTGAAAGACCCCCATGCCTTGCTGGGAAAGGCTTCCTTCCAGCATAACAATTGTCGTTAGGGTAATTCGGGGGGGAGGGGTGTTTTTTTCCCTGCTTTATTAGGGTGCACTGCCCTCTTCCTCCTGTTTGAAGCAATAGAGGCTCTAGTTCATCTCTCTCTCCATATATCACAATTTCAGGCTTATTTTCTTAGAGGAATGAAAGGGATGTTTACAGGAAGGGATTCCTGCTGCTTCTACTGTTTTCCTGAACACACCCAGAAATATTACAAGAAGATTTTTTTTAATGCTTTCAAAAAAAAACCTTCCAAAAACACCCATCCCGTATTTGCTGGATCCTAAATTCTGTCATCACAAACCAAAAGGTTTTTCAGCCTTAATGGATATGGATGCTGCATAGTTCAGCACAACTGAACAGCACAAGCTTAGGGTCAGTTGCTCAAAAAAGTAGCCAGCATTCATTGGCATCTGAAGTAACTTGTGTTGCTTTTTACATTTTCTTCTGGTCCCTTCTGATAGCTTGATGCACTACTGTGCTTATGTAATTTTGTCCTATGTCACAGTGATACAAAGCAACATTTCTTTCTTTTTCTTCCATCATTCTTATGGAGCTTAATGAGGAAAAATGCTTTCATAACTTTTTTCCGAGGTAAGAATACTTTCAGGATAATTTTTGTAATGAGATGTAGCTATTTTCTATGTTTCTTAGCTAACAGGATGACCAAAGGATGGGTATGAATGTGCTACCTTGGATTCTGCATCTATCTTTTTTCTTTCAATTAAATCCCAAGGGAAGACTTTATAAGAAAACTCTTTCGCAGAAGGTGGGGCAGTCAGCCAAGAGAGAGGGAAAGCTATGCGAGCTGCAGGATTGTCTTCAGGGTATGAACAGAAAAGTAAAAATTGCAGTCACAATGATGCAATCAAAGCTCACCATATTTTTATGAGCATTGTGTGTATGATGAACATAAAAAAACCAGACAGAGCTTTGATCTCACCATTATCGTGGGTTCCTTCTTTATTTTTTACTACAGACTGTGAACATCAATGATAAGTCTGCTACTATGTCTTAATATTGAAAATAAATCCTTAAAACAATGTAAGTATTCTCAGAAGAACAAAAGGGAAAATCTTTGCCATCTGTTTTGGCTGACAATCCATTTCTTAGTCCTATAAAAGAAGACTAACATTTTTGTTACTATAATTTAAAAAAGAAAAATTAGAAAAACAGTTACAAGTTACAAAGCAAATATTTATATGTACAAAGACAGGAAAAAAAACCAATGAAACACTCATGTATTCCAATTTATAATGAAAAATAACCACCTTTTGAAAAACCAATTAAATCTTACCCATTTGGATTCATGTTGATCAGTCTTTCCATTATGTCACTTGAGAATCAAATTAAAGATGAGAATGAACATCCTTTTTTAAACAGAGGATTTTGAATGACTTAGGTAAGAAATACAGTAATATGATTTTGAAATATATAAAGAAAAATATTGATTTCTCCTCTCATAATGCATTAAATCACTAATTTAGAACTGAAAGTGTATCTATCCCCATATTTATAGACCATCTTTGAACATCTGTTTACTTTGTTATATTCTCAGTACTAAAGGAAAGCTGCTTTATTGGTATATGCACACAGGGAACAAAGCATTTTAAGAACTGTTAGGCTTTAGACATTTTAGAATGTTTTAATATTTTAGTTTATTTTTTGCATTGTTTTTACTCCACCCTGCCAGATTTATTTCATGCATTCATTATAATTATATTGTGGTTTTATATGTTTGCTTCTTTGTGTACATTGTTCAGAATACTGCTGTTGCTAGGCAATCTAAAAATGTCACAAATAAATAGATTTAGCATAAGAGAATTCAAAGATCATGCAAGAGACATGTGAAGTTTGCCCACCCCAATAAAGATCTATTAATTATATCTTCAACCTTTCCATTAAAGACTCATGAAATGGTGTTCAACCACTGTCTATGCAGTCTGTTCTCTTTCAAACAGCTAATACCCACCAGGATATTCCCCCCCCCTCCAATGTTTAGTCTGATCCCTTTTCTTATATTTTGAGTCAGTTGCTTTGAAATGAACTTTCTGAAACTGAAGAAATGTCTTCCATCTTGACTTGACACCCGATGAAATATTCCAAGATGGTTATCGTATAACCTCATAATTGTCTTTTCTCCAATTCTTTTGTTGAACTAAGCATGCAGTTTTCCTTTTTGTTTTAATTTAATGAGTTTTAATTAGTGAGTTTTAAACAAAGCAGCACTTCTTATTCCCACTATTTAAAAAAGTGAACAATTGTAATTGAGATGAGGATGCTGTGTTGCATCTGACTTCGTTTCAGTTGTGCTGATCACCCAGCCAGTTTTGAATTAAAGAGAAGATCTGTGACTCTTCCTTCTGCTCTAGGAAGTTGATTTGTCGATTTTACCCTAGAATAGCCCTACAACCATGATTATGTATCAGCTAACACTGCAGTTGAAGGGAGATTCTCTGAGTAAAATATATTGAGCCCTTACAAGTTGGTGATGACAGCTCAGGGCAGGACACTTAACCTTCGAAATAAATTCAATCTTTTTTGTAGTTGCTGGCTGTAGCCAAGTTATCCTGCCTTCAGTAAGCACATTCAACTCTTCATAAACTCTATGCTCTAAACATGGTCTACAACTTTCCTGCTAAGTGTTTATTTACTCAGTTTTTCTTTTTTTTATTTAATTTTGTCTCATCAGAATTGCAGGGTAAGCTGATGTGGATGGAAATAGATTTAGTTCATGTTCCATCAATTTTCACTAAGCTGTAACAGGAAGGTGGAAAATACAGAATTTCATTTACAACCAGGAGCAATGTTTCCAAAATGACTGGTAACCTAGACTAGAATCCTGCTGCTTGCTAAGTCTAAACCTGAAAAGTTCTCAAGTGCAAGAGAGCGTTCCAATATTTTCCTTTCTTGCTCTACTGCATAACACAATTTGAAGTGGAAGTCTACACATAGTCACTTCAGCTTTCCAGGGGACTCTACTTTAAGGAGATTCCCCCTTACTCTGAGACTTTAAGTGATAAAGTCTAACCTTATAACTGAATATGGCACCTATTAGGGATTGAGATGAAAGGGATGATCACAGAATAGGACAATGGGTGGAATAGTATCATAACAAAATAGCAAAACACTGCTGTTGTTAAGTGAATCAAGCAATCATTAAGTGAATCCAGCTTCCATGGTTGACTTTGCTTTTCAGAAGACAACAGAAAGATCAGAAATGGTGATCACATGACTTTGGGGATGCTGCAATTGTCATAAATGTATGCCGGTTGCCAAATGCCCCAACTATGATCATGTGACTGTAGGGAATGCTGTAATGGTGGTAAGTCCGAGGACTTGTTAGTGTAAGTCATTTTTTCAGCGCAGTTGTAACTTCAATCAGGAGAGATGGTAAGATATAGATGTGAATATTCAGAGTCACAATATTTTGATTGAAGGCATTCATACTGTGCAAAAGATGTTTCTCTTGTCTTAGCATACTATGTGAATCTAGCCAATTGTGCCTTTGTTAGCAAATTAAAATAAAAAAATGTGACTTAAACCTTGTGAATTCTGTCTATGGTGGTGAATGCCTATTTTGTTGCCTGCAAAAAAAAAGGGGGGGAGTGTGATGGAGATCATTGTTTCCAACCCTTCTAACCAGCCCTTTTAAGCCCTTCTAACACACTGCAAACTCAATAATGGGTGTTGGATTTGCAGTGCGTTATGTGGTTGGGGAGGGTAGAGGCAGAAGCCTGAAAAAACTACTGTGCAAAAACCACGACCAAAGGCAACGGACACTGTCTTCCTCCCTCTCAGTTTAAAGTGGACCTACCCCTCGGGTTCTTGCGTCGTTCCCAGAATGTCGCCCGCAGGAACAACACCAGGGGGCGGCCCAACAAACAGACTGATTCCTTCAGAGAAGCGCGGCTGACTCGAACTTTTGGAAGCGAATGGCTTTGCGCCTCCCTCGCCAAGTTTTTGCCCGGCGGGCGGCGCGCACGCAAAGCGAGACGGTGGGACGGCGGCTGCGGCCAGAGGTAGTAGCCCTACGAGGCTTGAAGTGGCAGCGGCAGCGGCAGCGGCGGGGCTTCCAATTCTGACTCGCTGCTTCAGACTTCAGGAGAGAGAAAGAAACGAAGCGAGGGAGCCGCTGCCAGGAGGATGTGGAGGCGGCGGCGTAGGTTGCCATCACTGCCGACTTCGTCCGCCTGGTGCAGGCGCTGCGCGGCAAGCGACAGCGCTGTTATCTCGCTGCTTTTGCTGCTGGCGGGGCCGCTGAGTGCCTTCAACCTGGACGAAGAGAAGCTCGACGTCTACAGCGGTCCCGAAGGCAGTTACTTCGGTTACGCGCTGGATTTTTACAGCCCTGCAACGAATGCGTAAGTAGCGGTCCTCTGTGATGGGTGCCAGAATTGCCTTACTTGTTTTCGCTTGGAAATTGCAGGAGGAGGATGGATGTCGGCCGTTGCGGTTCATCCAGGCAAGTCATAGCACAACTGAGCCCCGGGACATGCCGAGTTTAGGTCGTTTCGGAGCCGATGCTTACTTTTTTCCCAGCTTCATCCTAGACATGGCTCCATCCTCAAGGAAGTGCCAATGAAGTCGTTATTCTCATAGTTACTATTGACTGTGACCGTGCAACGCAGAACTCCACAGGTTTGCCCGGAAACGACTCCCTTGTTAAGACAGGTTTCCAAATAAATGTTCGTAGCGATGGAGAATGCAGATCTGCCATTCGCATAGTTGAATTCAATGGGATTGAATTCTGAGCAGAAAAGTAGAGATTCTGTTGTTATGGAGGTTCCATAGATTAAAATATGATGGTTTCTGGAAAAATATTTAATAGAGCATAAATAGTGGGCTTCCACCCCACCCAAACAATCTTCATCTTTTACTTACAGTGCCAGATAACATAATGAATACTCTGATAATTGTTGTGAATTTTAGTGATAGCAACAAAATAAAGGCAAATCCAGCACTTCCCATCCTTTAACTGAGCTCTACTGGGGTAGTAAGCTACGGACTTGTGGAGGAATCACCCATGAATCCACACACCTCCTTGCTTTAGAGAAAATTGAATTGATAATGACTTCAGTAAAGTCAGAAGACTCCATAAAACTTTTTTGCAGCTAAGTAGGAAAGTTGTAGAGGAACACCTAGTAATGAGCTGCTTGATTTGATGTTCAGTTGCAAGCCACTTCAAACTCTACGTCAGAGTTCAGGCTAGTTCAGTCTTTCCCAAAAATGCACTGACCCACTAGTCTCAAAAGATCTGTACCAAATTTTCCAACCACATGACTGGGAATCTTGAGAGATGTAGTCCCCTCCCATTTGGAGGTAACCCAGATTCAACATACAAATTTTAACATCTGTACATTTTACCTATAAAGTTGAATAGTAACAGCTTATCAATACTTTATATGATTTAAAGAAGAACTTTAAAGAAAAATAGATTTCTTCTGTTTCAACTGTCTAGAATTTGACATGTCTAAGATTACCTTTATAGTGTCATTTGAGCAGGACTACAGCAGGTGGCACCATTGAGACAACCTTGGCTGATCCCACAAACAGCTAAAGAGGGGTCAGAACAGAGTAGAACTTGGTATTTTGAGCGGGTGATTATCAGGACGGTACAGGACTGTAGAATGCAATTCCGTAGAAGTCTGGAAGAATGCATTGGCAAATCATTTCCACATTGTTGCCAGAGAAATTCCTTAGATGTTTCCAAAAAAATCACAAGAAATTGAGTTCAACTCAAGGGAGCCTTTGCCATTTTAATTAGGTAGGAAATCAAATTATCAGCTTCTAATTTTAGAAGCAAGCAGCTTTCCACTAGTAGTAAGTATATTGTAGACTCTATCCTTAGACATCAAGAAAACATTCTGTTGCAAACTGTGAATTATTGTCATTAACATAAATGAGAAAATTGTCTTGATAAAATCAGTATAGGAATGAAGCCAGATGAGTACGTCTTGTCTGCTTTTTCTACCCTAAACTGCTTTGTGTTTTATAAATGAGTGGATAGACGAATATTCTTGCTTATTTAAATGAAGTCTGTGTGGGGTAAAGGTAGAACTTCTATTTGTGTATTTGTGGCCTTTGTTCTGTGGCTTTCCATTTACATCTGCAACTCACTATTTGATACTATACGTAGAGGATGTTGAAGTGTGAATTATATACTGTCCTAAGTGTAATAATGGACATTGACTGCATGAATGTGGACATTGACTTTGTGGATAAATGATTCTGAAGATTATTTATTTTATTTTATTTATTTGTCAAAAGCTTACAATACAACAGAAACAAGAATAAACATAAGTTTAAATACAAGAA
>AZIM01002636.1:143353-155223 GCA_000516915.1 Ophiophagus hannah
ACCTCTTAGGAATGGGGTGAGGTCAACAGAAGTTAGTTTGAGGGTAAACGAGTTATATTATATCCTAATTATCAAACATGGTGGCATGGATTGAATGGATCCTGTAAGATCTCAATGTATTGATGATCAGTTTAGGGAAGGAGTTGTTTGTACCTCTTTTGCATTTCTTCAGATAGGCAAATTGATGAAATTTGATGCTATATAATCTAACCTGAAACTTAATAACAATAAAATGAATTTAGTAAAAAATCAAATGGAAAACCTAATAATAGCTACAGAAAGGGTTAAAAATCAAGTGAAAAGGATTAAAAACTGGACATATCTTCAAAATGATCAATTGCATAGTTTTTGGCTCAAATATCTGACCAGCTTACATTCAATTATAACTAAACAGCTTAATATTACATAAAGGAGATATCAGTGACAGGTTAATAACTAGCAAAGTGTCAGGTTCCGATGGATGCTCTAATGAATTCATGAGCCTTAAGCCAAGTTTCAAAAGAAATCCAATTATTTATTAGGAGCAACATGTCGACACTTTTCCCAAGTGCAGTCAGCTCTGCCCTACATAATTTACTGCCCACTTATGACCCTATTTCCCCGCTCCTCCCAGGGTGTGTTATAAATCATGTTCTCCAACGAAGCACTTTCACAGGCTGTGGAAAACATACCTCTCCGGGCTGGATAACCTGAGATACAATCTGGAGAAAGGTATGCATGGAATGTACTTCTGTCATAGCAACAAACTGTCATAGCAACAAACTGCTCCATCAGATCTCTCCCCCCCCATCCTTCTTATGGCAATTCGAGAGCAAGCCAGGAATGCTTTATGAATTGACATTCAGCTCCCCTCACTTCCTGAAGGTGACCTGCACAAAGCAAAAATAATTTGCAGATATAGAATTTAGGGGTGCGAACCCCCCAGCTTGTTTGGATTTTCTGCATGGAAATTTGCTATAAGGTGATCAGCCTGGATGTTCCTACTCTTTACCCAAGATGCCTCTGATAAGGGGTAGCCCTTCCACTTGATTAAGTATTGGAGTTGTCTCCTATGCCACCTCGGATTGAGGATTCGCTGCACCTCATAATGGGTTTGGCCCCTATGACCATGGGGTCTGGGGGCTCGTGGGGTAGCAGCCTCAGGGTCAATCCGACCACGGGTTTTAAGAGGCTAATATGGAATACTGGGTGTATCTTCCCTTGCAGTTGAGGCAATTTCAATTGCACTGTGACTGGATTGATGATCTATACTATGGGGAATGGTCCCATAAACTTTGGCCCCAATTTCTTGCTAGGGAGTTTTAACCTCAGATGGTAGACCTTCTCCCCCAACCAGAATGGCCATTGCAGAGCTCAGTGTTTGTTTGCCTGTTTCTTATAGGTTTACGCCGCTTTAGCTAATGCTTTTTTAACGTTCTCCCAAGTTGCTTTCAGTGTTGATATCCAATCTGTCAAGCTGATCTAGAAGGGAGGATCCCTTGGATACTCATGCATTGGGATGAAGTCCATGCTGATCACTACTTTGATGGGGTTAGTTCTGTGCTACTATGAACAGGATTATTGTACGGATCTCCACAAAAGGCAGGAGGTCCACCCAATTGAACTGCTGATAGTTCATGTTGCACCTCAGGTAGGTACTGCTCTACCATGGCATTCAGTCTCTCTGCCCCCCCCCNCCCCCCATTGGTGCTTGGATGAAAGGCTGAGCTAAGGCTGTGGGATGACCCAATGGACTGCAGGAACTCCCTCCAGAACTTAACCGTGGACTGAACTCCTTTGTCTGAGACAATTCTTTGTGGTACTCCATGCAGGCGCATGGAGCTCCATGTGCTTTAGGAACAGCTTGGCTAACTGGTGGACTGAAGATAGTCTGCTGCAGGATATGAAGTGTGCCTATTCAGAGAACAGGTCTATTACAATCCAGATTATTGTGTTCCTTCCCCCACTTTTCGGCAACTCTACTATAAAGTCGATTGCAATTTTCTCCCATGGCCTCGTCGGCTCTGCTACTAGTTGCAGCAGTCTGGGGGTGTTTCCTGGTCATTTTTTCATTGCAGCACAGATGGTGCAACTTTTCACATAACTGTCAACGTCTTTCTTTATGCCGGGCACCAGAATTGCCTCTGTGCTAAGTGTAAAGTCTTTAAGAACCCGAAGTGGCCTACCTGTTGGCGTTGTAGCTCTTATGGAGGATTAAGGTGTGTAGGGATTCTGGGACATAGAATTTTATCACCTTCCAGGCCAGGTCATCCCTTTTTGTCAAGATGTGTGGATTGTCTCAGAACCAGGGGTCTGCTAGCAGTTCACTTTTGAGTTTTGTAGTTAGACAACAATGGAGACAGAGTTTTCTACAGATCAAGCAAGCTATCAAAGAGGACAAGCATGTATTTTATTATATAAAATATAGCCTATAACAAGTATTGATGCAAGTTAAAAGTTGAATATATAGGAAACAAAACACGAATATTGAAAATGTAATAAAAACACAAATAGAATGCTAGCAAGGAAAAATACTACATGGTCAATTTCTAAAAAAAATCAAGCAGAAAGTAGATAAAGATAAATCCTGGCAATGACTTAGAATAATAGAGTTGGAAGGGATGTTGCAGGTCTTCTGGTCAAACCCACTGCTTAAGTAGGAGACTCTATATCAGGGGTGTCAAACTCAAGGCCATGGGCCAGATCTGTCCCACCGGGTGCTTAGACCTGGCCCACAAGGTCAGCCTGGAAATATCAAAGGAGCAGCTGGTGGTGCCTCTGTTGGCCAAACAGGGTGCAGGGGGGCATGCAAGCCCCCCGTGTAGGCCATTTTTGGTCCACGGCCTCCTGCAGCACACCCATGGCCTGCTTTCGGCCAGCAGAGGGCTTCAGAAGGCATCCATCCTGTCTTCTTCCCCCTCCTCCCCCTGGCTGGCCTGCGGAGGAGAACTACAACGCTGATCCGGCCCTTGAAGAAATCCAGTTTGACACCCCTGCTCTATACTATTTCAGAGAAATGGTTGTCTAGTCTCTTTTTGAAAGTCTCCAGTGATGGACCACCCACAACTTCTGAATGCAAGCTATTCCATTGGTTGATTGCTATAATGGTTAGGAATTTTCTCCTTAGTTCTAGTTGCTTCTCTCTTTGGTAGAACAATGTTCCATCCACTGTTTCTTGTCTTGCCTTTTGGTGCTTTGGAAAATACATTTCTCCCTTGTCTTTGTAGGAGCCACTGAAATATTGGAACACTACAATCATGTTTCCCCTAGTCCTTCTTTTCATTACACTAGACATATCCAATGCTGTTCTTCATATGTTTTAGCCTCCAGCAGTGGTGGGATTCAATTTTTTTTACTATGGGTTCTGTGGGCGTGGCTTGGTGGGTGTGGCAGGGGAAGGATATTGTAAACTCCAGTCAGAGGTGGTATTTGCCGGTTCTCCAAACTACTCAAATTTTCTGCTACCGGTTCTCCAAAACTGGTCAGAACCTGCTGAATACCACTTCTGGCCTCTAGCCATCATTCTTGTTGCTCTTCTCTCACTCTTACAGCTGGACTCTTACTTACAACTGGAATAGTTGTAAAAAAAAAAAAGAAACCTGAAGGTTTGATTTTGGCAAGCTATTTGAGCTAATGCAATCAAGACCACATTTGATAAATTATCAAATGATCCCAAGTGCAGATTATGCAAAGAAGCAGAAAAAACAGTAAACCATATATTCATCTTATGTAAGAAGATTGCACAAACTGATTATAAACAAATATATAACACAGTTGACAAAGTGATCTGTGTACATTATCATGTGCCAGTAATGAAAAAGTGGTAGGAAATATAGTTGAAAATGTAATTAAAAATGAGCAGGTTAAAATATTGTTGGATTCCTGAATACAAACTGATAAAGTTTTGGCTCATAACACACTATATTTAACTGTGGTTGAAAAGCAGAAAGTGTGGGTAATTTATGCAGCAGTTCCAGGGGACAATAGGATAGTAGTCAAAGAATTTGAAAATATCACAAAGTATTACAATCTGAAAATCAAAATGGAAGTAGAGGATAGTCTTTTATTGGCCTAACAAATGTTATCAAAAGGAAAGTGTGACAGTGCTTTGTACATATAAAAAGTGAATCTGAAAAGGACATGAATAAATCATCATTAATTCACAAATATTGAAATTGAATTTGGAAAACAAATATATTTACTAATGTACACATGGTTTAAAAAAGAGAGAGAAAAAGTTTTTTTTAAAATAAATAAATTATAATTTGAAAGAAAAAAATATTTTTTTAAAGTAATGTATTAGAAGTAACTCTAACTGTAAAGTTGATCATTTCTAAAAAATGTTTAGTTTTAAAATGAATATAAAATTGGAACAAGAAGTTTTCCCTTTGGATTGCTGGTTAAAGAACTTGAAAGTATGTTGTGATTTTTGCTATTATAGATGATGACAAGGCAGAAAATCTAATAAGTGAAAATAGAAAGATGTATTATTTCTCACAATGGAAAAAAAAGGATGGGGAAAATGGATTTGGTTGAGATGGCAATGTAAACTGTTTTAAACAAAGAAAATATTTTACTCAGTCTTATTTCCACTGGGAAATCACTTCTGGTTTTTTTATGCTTGAAATAGAAAAAAATAAAACTTATGAGACTTTGAGGATTGAATAATTTGTGTAGTTACAGAAATGGTCCTAGTATAACTGAAAGTACTGCAAAAAGTTAATAATATTTCATTACTATAAAGAGACATAAATCAATGCTTTACCCTTAGAAAAAATTGGACGTAGAGGTAAAAATTTATTTCATTTTCATAATCCTTTATGTATTAATAAATTTTAATGAAAGATTGAAAAAAAATCAATATGGAAGGATTATGGCATAAACTGGCCAGGATGATCCCAGTGGTTATCGGCATGTTGGCTGCCATACCAAAAAATCTTGGATATATGTAAAAAAATCTGCTCATGGACAAAATTTTCATCTGTTTAATTGCAATTATCCATGATAATTCAATCCTTCAGTTGTATTTGAATAAAACTTTCCTAGAATAAAATAGACCCCACACTTAAAAAAAATGCAATGCCTTCAAAGGAAGAATAGTTGAATGCCTGCTTCCATCAATGCTTCCAACATTTCCCTTGGAGCACACATTTGCCCTAAAAAAGACATGTAACCATTTAGCTGTATGCCAAAAGTAATCTTCAACTTCATCACTAAATAGTAAATAATGATGGTGGACAGGACCTTTTACTAGCCCAGAACCCAGTGTCTGACTTAGAGAGAGCTCTGTGCCTGGCCCTCTATAACCAAAGAAATAACCAGGAAAATAATAGGAAAACATTATTTTTTAGCTTTGGTATTTCTTCTTCTCACTTTCTAAAAACACAGTTCCTTAGTGTTTGTTCGGTGCCATAGATTTGACAATCTTTGCCATTCGACAAACATTATTTGAGATTAGAAATGAGGTAGTCGTTTTTTGGGTTTTTTGCTGTTGCTTTGACCTAATGCTTTTCTTTTCTTGACTGAGGGGTAAGATTTTTTGTCAGAGATCAGAAAAGGGTTTCTGGAATGAGACCTCTATCAACAAAGCAACTTGCCTGGGCGTTTTTCAAATTCATACTTAGTGTTTTTCTCTTGCCTCTTTTGCAGAGTAAGTATCCTAGTTGGAGCACCTAAAGCCAACACAACCCAGCCAGACATAGTGGAAGGAGGAGCTGTCTACTATTGCCCTTGGCCAGCCACGGATTGTAAACAGATCCCTTTTGATAATAAAAGTAAGCAAATTGTTTCTGTGTCATCCTCTGCATGGGAATGTTCAGCCAAACTCTGTCACTGATCATAGCCTCAGGTGCCAGCTGATCGGATGTTCCTTTCGTTATGTCAGTTTGTCTGATCTAAATCTCTTTAGAGAAGACACAGTTCTTAGACATTGAATGCCTTGTGCAAAAGAATCCTGAAAGAAATAATATGATGTCCAAGAGTTGGACTTGTATAACTTCTATCTTAGCAAAAGTATTTGATTGTACTTGATTAGAGTTTAATGGAGTCTGTTTTATTCATCTGCCCATTTAGAAGTTAGACTTTTAGTTCATTAGGTTTTCCTCCATATTTTTAATCTCTCTTCTAAAAATTGTTGGACCATTTGCAATAGGCCAAGGTATGGACTTTTTTGGGAAGATATATGAAGCAGCTAGAAAATAGGTAAACTTATTTATATTAAATGTAATAATTTCCTGTCTGCATATCCACAGTAGCATGAGTTTTTTTTGTTCAGAGACTGGTTCTTCTCTGGTATTTCAAACACTATGCATCTCCCAATCATTACAGAAAGTGTTGCAAGGGAATCATCTTCTAACAAATTATTGCCTCATTTAGTGACCATTCAAAGTTATAAGAGTGCAAAAAAAGGGCTTGCAGCCAGTCTTTCATATTCATTCATTTATTCATTCATTCAATTTGTATGTGGCCTCTCAATTCAGTACAAGTGAACAGGCAAACAATCATAAATAAATTACTATTGCATAACAAAAAGCAAAATACAACAAGGAGGATGTTTTAATTCATGGTTGTTAACACTGCCAGCAGATGGGATCTGTCACACACTTGGAGTCCCAGGCCCAGAACCAAATCTTTAGACCCTTAGGAAAGCCAGCAGGGTCAGGGCCATCCTGATCTCCAGAAGAAGAATGTTTCATAGGGTGGGTGGAACAGCAAAAAAGGAATATTTCCTGGGCCCACTAGCTGATATTCCCTGGACAATGGAATCTGGGAGCATTCTCATCCTGCCAGACCAGATTGGATAGACACAAAAGACTGGTATAAGATGGTCCCTCAGATAATTTGGTCATAAGCTATGAAGGGTTTAAAGGTAACAAGTAAAGGTGCTAGTTCTCACCTTTAAAGCCTTTCATAACTTGGGACCAGGTTATCACATCTACCCGACCCATCAGAGTGGGGAGGCAGGGAATGCTGCAGGTCCTATCCCCTAGGGAGATACACCTGGTGGGATCCAGAAGAAGGGACTTCTCCATGGTGGTTCCCTCTCTCTGGAACATTATCCCCCCAGAGATTAGAATGGCCCCACTCTAACACTCTTCCGGAAGGCGCTGAAGACCTGGTTCTGCTAGCGGGCCTGGGAAACCCAGAGCAGGATGGAGCCCATTAAATGGCTCATGTGATCTGCTGTCGCTGAGGCAGGGGGCGATTTTATTATATTGTATTTATTTATTTGATTCTTTTTATTAGTTTTATTGTTTTAAATGAGATTTTATATTCTGTAAGCCTCCTTGAGTCGCCATGTGCAAATAGGCAGTGATATAAATTCATACACACACACGCGTGCGCGCGCGCACACGCACGCACACACACACACACACACACACACACACACATATAGTGTATTTCAGCCAGTTACTAACATTCCCTATTTAGGTGTAAAGTCACCAATCCCGGAAAGGGAATGTTAGAAAATACCATGCACCTACATTCTTAATCAGTAGAAGATTCTGAAATTCTGAATGCCCTTCAGGGACAACCTCATGTAGAGAACATTGAGTAATCTAGAAAGGAGATTAATAAGGGCATGAATAACAATGAGCAGGGCTTCCTGGTCCAGGAGTGGGCACAGCTAGCGCATAGTCTGAAAATGTACAAAAGGATGCCATTTTCTTTACCAGCAGGAGCCATGAGTTCAAGAGGATCCCCCTTATTAGCTCTGTTAGAGGAAGTTCCAGTCTACCAAGACAAAAGACAGGTCCTTAGCACCAGAATGTCCCACACCCAAAGCCACAGTTGACCTGAAGCCTATTGACCCATCCAGGCCTGCACAGCCTCCAGGCACTGAGACAGGAAATCTATGGCATCTATCTGGTAACCTGGGATAGAGATATAAAACTGGGTATCATCAGCCTACTGGTGGTATCACATCTATCCAGCTATCTATCCAGCTATCCACCATCCATCCATACTCCCATGCCAGATTATATTTGGCATATGAAAAGAAGGAAAAAATGTGTTTTAGTCTAGTTTTTAACTTGCTATGGATCTACTAGGAGAGAAATATAACTCATTTCTACAAAGATCCATGATGTAATTCTTTATGTCCTATCACTCTTGATTTTTTTTAATATATCCCAGTTTACATTTAATTTCTTTTTTGGTTGTTGTTTTAAATATATATTTGATTTCATACAAGTTGGTTCATCATTAGCTTCTAAAATTAAAATGTGCTCAAGGTTGGGATTTAGCAGCTTTCTATCTAACAAGTCTTCTGCCCATTAAAAGCATAAAAGCACCCAGTTTTGCATGCATATTTTTCTAAAAAGTAATGGAGGCTGGGTGGAAATTAACAGAGGAACAATATGGATCACATCCAAATGCATCCCCCCACAACAGATGGTTCTTATTTAATTAAAGGGAAAACACATTTGAAACAATTTGTGCAGTTTGTTTTCTGTTGTTTCCCTCTGTATGGCCCTCAAAATCGATTTATTGCTAGTGTCTTCTGCAACATTAAAACTGAAAGGCTTTAATTTAAACAGATCCGATTGTTAGAAGTGACAGCTAGGATTCATCAAGTTCAGTTTTTTTTTCCCTGGGTGCTTTCGTGTGTGCAAGAGTGTCTCCACACTCATTTTGATGTCAGAACTTTTCTGGAAGAAAGAAACAAAATCAGTACAGTAAACCAAGAGCTTAGACCATTTAATAGCTTTCAGAATAAATATACTCTTGCCCATTAATTTACAAGTCAATTTGACCACTCAGAATTAAAATCCAAACATAAAACAGCTGAGAAACAGAATTTTTCAGATGGACAATGCAATGGATTAAATTTAGGTCAGTCTTCACATTCTGACCTAAAGACTGACATAAATCTATTCCATGTTGATATTATTAGACTGAGGTACATGGGCAAATATCTTGGTAGAATGAAATAGAGCTTCTGAAAGCTTACAACACCTCTAGTCTTCTCATTCTCTGTATCCAAAAGATCTTGGTAAAGAGGTTAGGAATGAAGTCTAACTGGTTTAATATTTTAATTAAAAGGGAACACTTCAAGTGTTACAATCTGTTTATAGAAGACTTGGAATTATGTTTATCAAACTTCTGGATATCATAAAAATATAAAGGAGGTAGAGAAACACTATTAAAACAAAACAATTTAGGTGCAGAACTTTGCGGCACACAAATTTAAAGGTAAATTCAGCCTCCTTGGTCAATTTGTATAATAAAATAATTTAAACATTGTTAAAGTGAAATTACAAAGGACAGCTGCAAGCAAGAAGATAAACATAACAGACAATAACCACATTCCTATTTTGAACCCCATTTCCAGTTTGTTTTTAAATGCTGAACACAAAACTCCTTTGAAAGGTTTTTCACACTTGGAGGGAAGGCTGTTGTTTTCTCTCCCAGGTCCCTGATTATGCTAGCTTTTTGGATAGTATATGGGATTTCTAATCTTTTCTTGCAAGGAAACTGCACAGCAGAGTTGGATGAATTTCTCACTTCAGTTGCCAATAATAACAGCCATGTAGTCAGTGGACCAGCAATGGAAAGGAGATAACTTTCTACAAGTGGTTTTATTGAAAAAACAATAGTAATTATACACATGTCTTATATCAATTTGAAACAATTCTCTTCTGCTTTGAAGTTGCTCAAGGTACCCTTTTATCTTTCCATTAAGATAGGGGGGGAATCACAAAAAGTGAACAATCTCAGCCAAATCTTGAGAGATCTCACCACAATCTCATGTTGGATAAATATGTGAAGGATGGGAATATTGCTTCCCACTAATAAAGTAATAGTTCTCTACCATCTCATGTGTTATACAGTTACCAACCCAGTCCAGTATCAGTCATTAGTGACTTAAACATGCTGGATCAAAGCTGACCCTATCTAGTTGAGTGCAATATTTTGAGACACACAGTGGCCACATATGAACCTCTTAAGCAGTGGTGGGATTCAATTTTTTTTACTACCGGTTCTGTGGGGCGTGGCTTGGTAGGCATGGTATGGCTTGGTGGGCGTGGTGTGGCTTGGTTGGCATGGCAGGGGATGGATACTGTAAAATCTCCATTCCTACCCCATCCCATTAACCTGCTTTTCATCTCCGTTCTCCTGTGCAAGGCAACAAAAGAAGATCCAGACGATCAGCTGGGGCTCGGGAGGCAGAGAATAGATGGAGTGAGGCCAGTCAGTGGTGGCATTTGCCAGTTCTCTGAACTACTCAAAATTTCCATTACTGGTTCTTCAGAACTGGTCAGAACCTGCTGAATCTGCTCTTAGGGCAGAAAAGCAGACCTTATAAATCCATTAAGAAGGCAGTCTGGAACATTAAAGATTCATATAAATTGGACCAGGTTCATACAAGGATAATAAAGATACTTAGATGAAACAGAACAGAGGATATTGAAGTGGAGACTGAATGAATTAGGAATATTTTACTCATAGGAAACATTGAGGAAAAATATGATAGGATAGGATATCACCAAGAAAAAGGCTAGGATCTGTTCTTCACTGTTCCGGACATGGAGAAATGGATTTAAATTCCAGGAAGAAGGATTCCATTTGACTAAATTGTTATAGTAACTGCAGTTTGACAATGGAACCAATTATTCAGGCTCTCCAGACTTTGCTTGTGCTAAAGTGGAGGCTGGATAGCATCTGTAGGACTGTTTTAATTTGGATTTCTGCCCAGAGCAGATAGTTGGACTCAGTAGCCCCTTCCAACTCTATGGTTCTATTATCTTCCATTGTTGCTGTTTCCTAGGAACTGATATTTCAGACATGTGCCTGATCCTGGAGTCAACTTATAACCCAGCTGTGCCCAGACTGTTTCTTTGCAGACTACTACATCATCCTCAAATTGTTTTGCAAACCACTCCATAAGGAAGGGTTTTTTTTTCATATGTTCTTCTAAGCCTGCCAGATAAAAACCACCAATCAAATTCCACATTCCCATGTTCCAACCACTTCATGTATAAAGCACATTACTTCACATTGAGACATCACAAAAAAATCATAATTTAAAAATAGCAACTATTACATTGTGCAACAAGATGAGTTAGGCAAGTGACACTAGACGTAATAGTTAACATGACACATAAAGTTACATAGGATTATATCTCCCTGTTTTTAGTGGAATTCCTGTAATATATGGAATTACAGGTTGAAAATTGTTAGTGTAGACCTGTAGCCAATAAAAAATATTCTTATTTATTTAAAGTTGGCTACCCAACTGGAACACTGCAACTTTAGCCAGCTTATCAGAAACCCAAAACAAACAAAAACAAAATGACAATTCCAGTTGAAATCTGTACACAACTATTAAAAAGTGATTTGCAATTATTATTCTCCATTGATAGGAACCCCAATTATCCTGGCCCCAGTGGTCAAGAAAAAAAGCAACAACTAATTTTTTAGGTCCTTTCTAAAAGCCATCCAGGTCAAGACCAACTTCCAGAAGGCAGGAGCCTCAATGGAAAAGAAATGTCCACCAGAAGACATTGTTTTGTGGGAACATGCCTGTCCAGTTAGAGCATGTGGAACAGATAAATGGCATTGGAGAGACATGGCCCTGCAATAATCTAGTCTAGTGCCCCATAGGATTTTTTAGGTGATAATGTTGTGAGACTCCCTGAATCATGTAGTTCAGCTGGGTAGCCATTTAAAACAAATAAAAACAACAACCTGAATCATATCGGGAAGCCTACAGGAAGCCAATATAGCTTATGAATCAGAGGTGTAACTTGGGCATATGACAATACCCCCAAACTACTAGAAATTCCAGACTTGCCATTCAGAATTCTTCTATTGCAGTGATCCCTAAACTTGGCAACTTTAAAACTTGTGGACTTCAACTCAGCTGGCTGGAGAATTCTGGGAGTTGA
>AZIM01002636.1:181555-196254 GCA_000516915.1 Ophiophagus hannah
GTAACTTCTTTTCCCCTTTATTTTCCCCCTTTTTCTCACTCCAATTTTTGTCCCCCTCCCTCTTTAATGCTTCCTTCTGTAATCCTCCCTTCTGCTCTTTCCTTATATTTTGTTTATTTCTCACACTGTTCCTTTTTCTGATTACCTCCTCTAATCTCCAGTTTTTAAGTCCCTTTTTCCCCTTTTTGAGTTTCAAACCTCATTGTCCCACTTTTTTTATTAAAGATGGCCTCTCCTTTATTCAAGTCTTCTTCTTCCTCTGAAGCTTTTTGCTGATCCTCATAGTCCAAGACTGCCATTTCCAGAGATTGCAGAACAAAGCCAAATGATTCTCCTTTCACTTGCAATTGTTCCTTCATATTTTTTAGTTCCATTTTCAGTTCCAAATAAAGTTCTGCCATCTTTCAACACTTCCCAGTACTTTTAGACAACCAAATTCTGTAAGATTGCTTCCCAGAATTAGTTTCAATTATATCCACTAATAATCCGATGTCCAAAGTTTCCAAAATCATCAAACAACCCTATAACAGTTTCTTCTTGCTTCTTTCTTTGTTACAAAGTTCCGAACTCCACTTTCATTTTCCAGGGGCTCTATTTGATAACATTTCATTTACTTTGTTATTCTTTAAAAGTCTTTTAAAAGTTCACATTAATTTCTTTTAGCATCAGGTGGCACTCTTTAGTATGTCCAAGTTCCACCCCCTTTTTTCAGATCTTTTCCCCCTCTTTTCTTTGCTGCAGCTTTAAAAATCTTTTCCTAAGAATTCTTAAGTATTTTAGCTCCAGGGTATGTATTCAGATGTTAATCCTGCTTAGCCCAGTCACCCAAGCTGCCCTCTTTTTCTCTCCACTCTTGTCCGGTCAGAACTTCCTCTTTGGGATGGCCATTTTGGCTATTGCTGCATCCACTTTCGGAGAGAAGTTTTATGCCTCGCCAAGGAGGGGGAATGCAGCTCCCTTCAACTCAGCTGGCATTCTCCCCTTTCTCTGCCACCTCTACAGGGTGGCTTCGGGTCCAAATCAGGTAAATCGAGGCCCTTCAGTGGTGAGCACAAACCAAAACTGCGGATGATTGAGGATTTGGTCCATCACCGAGGGAGCCTAACCAGAAGTCCCCTGAACATTTGTTCTTGTAAACCTATTATTTGCACATTGTTCCTAGGGTTTCTTGAAATTTGATTTTAAAAATGTTTTTGTGAAAAAGCCGATACACATATGAATATTAATACTATACTTAATGATAATTATATTCCTTACTTAATGTTACTTACATCCCTTAAATTATTAAAATGAATAGCCAACAGGTCCTGAGTAATGGGAAGATATTATGCTAAGTTAACTTTTAGACTGTTCATTTCTTTCAGAGCTGGTAGCTGGAGTTCCAAGAGGTGCACAAAACTTTGGCTATGTATGTACTCCAAATATTTTATTTCATTTCCCTTGTCCCCTCTACTTAGCAATTAGTATTAAGTAAAGTCTCTTAAATATGGAAATCAATATTTATAAAATAGTTATTTGGTTCCTTCCTTAACCTTTTAATACAAAAAGTTTCAGTCAAAGTTTACAGTTTTTAATTTTTTCATAACAATAGAGTGGGAAATTAAATTGTGTTGCTGATATTACAGACTGCAGAAGATTATAATCTAATTTACTCCTATAGTTATATAGTTAGGTATTTATATAACACAATAGCCTTATTTACAGATGTGATTGTGAGGTTAAAATGGAGTTGGTGTGATGCAAGAGCTCAGTCATTGTTTTAGCAAATTCTATGAGCCACTCATCAAGTTAAGCTCTAATATTATTTGAGTAGCACATCTTAGAAAAAGAAATGAAATGTATTTGCTAACCTGCCTTTGCTACTTAGCATGCCATGAACTCAGATACATATTTTTAGAATGGTACAGTTTTTCCCTATAAAGGTGATATGGCTCAGTAGTTAAAGATACTGAGCTTGTCAGCTGAAAAGCTGACAGCCTGAATTCAAGAGCTGAGCATCACGCAACAGGGTGAGCTCCCAATACATGCCCAGCTTCTGCCTACCTAGCAGTTCGAAAGCATGCAAATGTGAGTGTATAAATAGGTACCACTTCAGTGGAAAGGTTCTGTGCATCTCAGCATATAGTCATGCTGGTCACATGACCATAGATATGTCTTCAGAAAACCCTGCCTCCCACAGCTAAGAAACAGAGATGAGTACCGCCCCCTAGAGTTGGACACAGGAAACCTATAATTTTACAGTTTTCTCAGGTGATTCTAGCAGCATTGGAGTAGGGTTGCAAAAAGTTAAGATGGAAGCTGGTAATATGTGATCAGCTCCATTCCTTTTTTTATATGCATCAAACATGCAAAATGGGCTGTGATTGCAAGGTTTAGCCACCATCCTGCCTTTTTTTGTTTCTTTCTTTCCTCATACAATAATCCTTGTTGAATGACTGCCTTGTTTAGCAATCATTCACAGTTATCACAGTGATGAAAAAGTCCCAATTAGGGTCGCTAAACAAGGACTACCTATAAATGTCTCTGGGTTTTCCCATGAAAGCCAAAAGTGGATGTTTTTCTTGCTTTAAAAAGTTGGAAGAAAATGCTGAGAATAAGGGCTTTGTTATTCGTAGAACTATAGTTCTCAAAAGAAATGAATTGGATAGTCCATCATGACTTAACCTGAAAACATGGTCTTAGACCTGACATTCTGAGTTTTGCAATCACCCACATTATTTTAAGGGCTTCCTATGTCAATGCATCAAGTTTTGTAGGAGAAAATTTTTAAAACTAGATTCCAATAATGGTTTTCATATGAAAAAATTACAGTTTGGAAGAAAATTATGAAGCATTTGGGGAATCACATCAAGACTTTAGGGAGAATGATTGTGAAATATAACTCTTTATGAAATGTATGACAGCATTTTTATTTCCAGGTTACAATAATAAATTCCACAGATCTGACCTTTATTCAGAATTTCACTGGCAAGCAGGTAATAATTTTTGATAATTCTACATAGTTATTTTGTATTTCAAGATATGGATTACAGCAATTAAAGGCTACAGTGTAAAACATAGAGATAACTTCATACATAGCTGACTGAACTTCATACACCCATTTTTTTGTAATAGTATGGAAATATACAGTCCTCAATATATAGTCAAGAACAAAATAATTATTTTGATGGTACGGAATGAAAATTTGCTGATAACTGATTAAAAATGGCATTGTTTTTTTTTAACAGATGGCATCTTACTTTGGATACACTATTGCAATATCAGACATTAACAATGATGGGTAAGCTAGTAATAAATTATTTTATTATTGTACTGTGTTTAATCTAAGCTTTTTGGTTAGATTTAAAACATGCTTGCATGATTGATCGATTGACTGACAGACAGACAGACAGACAGACAGACAGACAGACAGACAGACAGACTGGATTTCCACTCTCTTTTTTTCAGCAACTCAAGGCACTCCCAACCACATTTTCCCCCCACAACAATGTATGGATTCTTAAATTGTTTGCTTAGTCCAGTGGGATTCAATTTTTTTTACTACCAGTTCTGAGGGCGTGGCTTGGTGGGTGTGGCAGGGAAAGAATACTGTAAAATCTCCAGTCAGNTCTGCTACCAGTTCTCCAGAACTGGTCAGGACCTGCTGAATACCACCTCTGCCAGGGGAGTATTCCAGGCCAGCCAAAACCAATTATCTTGAAAAATGTTTATAATTTATTTGTATAGATACAATACAACCCCTTTCATTTTAATTTATTCATTTATTAAACATAATAAATATTAATATTTTCATATATAGTGGTAAAAATTTTAATCTACATACTAAACTGATGAAGCAAATAGTCTGATGAACCAAAAGAAAATTATCTATTATTTTTCTTTAACTAAAATAGAAATAGACACTTTCTTTTCCTTATGTGGCAATTCTATTGCTGTCAAATTTTTATTCTGCAATAACAGATTGCAATAAACTAATCTACATTGTAAACAACAAGGTCCATAATCTGTGCATTATTGTCTTTAAAGTCTTGATATGGTCCCCAAATACTTTATAATTTTTTCCAAGTTGTAATTATTGATATGAAAATTGCAGCATTATTAAATTTTGGAAAAGACATGTGACTGCCCATTTTATATCCAACAAACCTACAACAGCAACAATAAAAATTGGATATTTGTCAATACTAAATATTAAATACAACAATAACCCACTTAGAAACTGTCCTCATATATTTGCTGTGAGTCAAATATTTAATTTAACTAATATTTAATTGAATCAAATGAAATACAATTGAATTTAAAATGAAAATAGAGGTACTTTTTTGTTTTATTTTGCCCACACAATCTGGTTTTGGAGTTAACTCATTTGGTGAAGTAGTCCTGGGCCCCCTGAATGGCATGGTACATGAACCATTGTCAACTGTCAGGGCAAATACCTGCATTTTCCCTTGCAGTTTATGCTGTTTGAAACATTTTCCCTTTACTTTATTTCCAAATTTTAGTTTAGCATGTTAGTAAGCTGAGTGCATTCTTTTATACTCTCCCCGCAGGTGTATTAATTTATCACCTTAAAAGTGTTTATGTTGATATACAGAGGGAATTGGTTAGAATTGGTTTAATTTTAATAGGACCTAGAGGCTAATACTCGGAGTAGACTCTTCTGTTCGAGCAGGGAGTTGGACTAGATGACCTCTCGAGCAGGGAGTTGGACTAGATGACCTCCAAGGTCCCTTCCAACTCTGTTACTCTATGTTCTATATTACAGTTGCACTGCCGACTAGTTATAACTGAAAAAAGAATACAATTATGGAGTTTAGATTGATTTCGGAGATTACAGTTGCATATGTTATTTCAATTTTTATGTTAGGACATAAGATTTAAAACTTTAGAAACTGCAGGGTGTAAACATTGAATTATAAAATGCTACCATGAAAACTATTGCATTCCCAATAAAATAAGAAAAGTTTTCTCATCACAGACATGGCAGATCACATTATTTTTCAAAAATTATGAATTGTTTTACTTGTTTCTATTACTATAACTAGTTCCCAATTCAATCAGTTGATTCCCAATTTTCTCACACTTGGACAAGCTTTCAAAAACAAGTAATTTTTAAGAAACATCTGGACTGGGAGAAGAAGATTTTTCCATAACTGGAGGCGGGAGTGTATAGAAGAGAGAGAGAGATAAAAAATCTGCTTTTTTAAACAGCTTTGAGAAATGTTGGAATGTGGAAAATATACTTTTGAGGTCTTCTATCACTACCCTACCTGCTGTTCAAAACTGAGAATGGGTCCAGATGGGATTTTATTTCTAAAAATCCTAGGAAGTTTGGTTACATTGTATGCATTAGAGAGAAACAATCTGGCACCCTCCAGATGTTTTAGATTATAACTCCCATAATTCTGATAGGTGCTGTTGTTAGTCAGAAACATCTGGCTAGGCTCCCACACTCTTCTAGTTTGTGTCAATGTGAATTATTGAATCACAATGCCAAAATACCGTAAAGAAATATTTAATCAAATGTGAGGATATTCAGGGGACACTCTAATGGTATGGAGGAATGACCTTGAAAAGCAAGAGGAAGAACCGCAGCCTATATAATGGTCTGATAAACAAAATCTGAGATTGAAGAAGGGGTAGGAGTAGAGAAAATGTCTCAGAAGGGATCCTCTCTAGTTTTGGTGAGAGTAAAAGTAAGGGAGGGGAGGGGTACATTCAAGTTTGTACAATTCTGTTAGTGTAACCTTGCAATAAAAGTAATGTTAGTACTCATATTTGGTGTTTTTTGTCTGAATTTCCTCAAAAAGCTGACAAGAATAGAAGGAAGCTTGAGGGAAGCATATGGTCCATAGGCTGAAAATTGCTCCATTCCCACTCTGTACTAATACGATACTTAAAACACTATTGTAGATTAGTAACATACAATTTTTTCCTGTAAATGTACTTGTTATATTTTTTATCCCACCTTTAGTTCCAGAGTTGAAGGCAATGTGCACTGTATACTTCTTCCCATTTTCTCCCACAATAACAACCCTGTGAATATCCATGATTGAGCATGGAATTGAACCACAGTCTCCCAGAAGTGCTTCCAACACCTTAATCACTACCCCACATTGTCTGTCAGACAAAAATGTCCAAGACCCTAAATTTGAAATTGAAGCATATGTTCTGTCATGGACCTATAATCCTTACATTAAAAATTGAATGTATAATGTTGTTATAATAGTGGCATGTTGCATTGCTAATACAGTTAATGAAAAATAGTACTCATTAAATAGACACCAATACCTGAAGGTCAGAGCCATGGTAGCTTATGTACAAGATTAATAGAAATGGTATATATTTATGTGAGCTGAAATCAAATGCCTAGTTGAAATACACAACCCATACTATATCTAAGCTTTAAGTGCTTATGTTTGTGACCTCCAGATGCTAGACCACAATTCCTGCTGCTAATTACCCAGTAGAACACAAAAGAATTGCATAAAGTTTCAGTGGGTGGCCAGCATGTGCTTTTTTAAGAGTCATTTTTCTTAAAAGAAAATAATTAAGGCTTTCCTGGTCAGTGCACAAGTACAAGTACTTTCTTGATTTATGATAGACAAGTCCTGCACCAGTGCAGATATGTGAAAGTCAAAGACTGATGCTTGGTCAGATCAAACATAATTTTTGTTCCATCTTCTGTTGGCAAAAAAGTGCCAATAGGAAGCAGACAAGTAGGACTTGGGTACCCTAATCCACTTTTTTGCTCATGTTTCACCAGCTAACATTGATGCTCCTTCATTGGAAATGGGGACATTTTCTGGGAATGAAAAACCTCAAGGTGGCAAACACAGTTATTCCATTTGTGCTAGCCATTTTGACTTTTTTGAAGTTCCTTACCGGAAGCAGTGTTTAGCAAGCAGCTTGTAGCATAACATTAAACACTACTGTGAATTATATATAATGTTCTGTTACATTTGAAAAGCTGCTGCTTCATTCCCCATCCCATTTGCCTTTCTGAGCCTGAACTTGGCTCTGAAACAAGGCTATTTATAAACGCAGACAAACAGAAATGTTTCTCAAGTTTAAAAATTTCTACTCTAACCAGATGTTTTAAAGCACACAGCTCCCTGTGCATTGTTAGAACAATTTGGGACAGACTGGAACAGCAGAGAACAAATGAAGGTGAAATTGACATCATTGTTTTTGTTATCTGAATTAGGAGTTGGAAAAACAAAGTATAGCAAAGATCAGAGGCAGTGAAACAGACAGCCTAAGATTCATTCATGCAAGGATCTACAGAAACCAAAAGGGAAAGAAACTAAGAATGGATAAACTTTTCATCTACCATGATTCAGCAGTATCCTATCTCCCAAAGCAGGTACTGCTGGGCCATTTAATTCACAGGTGACCCTTGTCCAGTCCAGATGTTACATAGTAAGGAACTTTCAGAGATGAAAGGAATAAGGCTGGATAATTTCCCAATGGATAGAAATCCAGCACAATGCAAACATCTTATTGCTTTCATCAAAATACTGCTGCACCAGAAACTCCACCATTTTCATACATGCCTGAGATAACACAATGCATTTACAAAATGGTCAGGGCTTGTGACTTTGCTTTAGTCATTCTATCCAGCTTGTCCTATTCCTGCAAAACAAGCCACTTTTTCAGCTGAGCCAATTTGGATGTCAGTCTTGTCCTTTATCCTTCTTTCTTTCCCTCTAGTATGGATGACATCCTAGTTGGTGCTCCTCTCTTTATGGAACGTGAATTTGAGAGCAACCCTAAGGAAGTTGGACAGGTGTATCTGTATCTGCAGGATTCTGTCTTGTCCTTCAAAGAAACACAGACATTGTCTGGCACTGAGGTTTTTGGTCGATTTGGCAATTCTATTGCACCCCTGGGAGATCTCAATCAGGATGGTTATAGAGGTAAGTAACTACATCACCTTAAAGAGATGGACATAAATAACTTAGGGGGAATGAATAGTTCAATAGCAAAGTTTCTTCCTTGCCCAAAACCAAGTCATGATGATGGAAACATACTAATTACATCCTTCATGACTACTTGAAGGATGTTGTGCTACCACAAAAATGGGTAAATGGATTGAATGTTGGAATTGTCACAATTTTCAGTCCAGTAGATTCCAGTTACAATTTCCTTTTTTAAAATTATTTTTATCCTATCTTTATTATTTTTATAAATAATTCAAGGCATAAAATATGTCAGATAGTTCTTCCTCCTCCTGTTTCCCTCTTGTGAGCTAAATTGGGCTAAGAGTGTGTCTGGTCCACCTGGATTTCATGCCTAAGGCAGGACTAAAACTCACAGGTTTCTAGGTGGATTATAATGTCTCAAATTCAACTAAAATTCAGTAGAACAAATATAATAATTAAAACCAGATGTGTAAAAATATCCATGCTTTAAAAGCCTGAGAAAAGACAAAAGTTTTAAAACCCCTCTTGAATTATTATTAAAGAAGCCGGTGGGGGGCAGATTCCATTCCAACAACAGGGAACAGGACCTGGGTCAAATGATGTCAGTCAACTAGCTTAGCAATGGATCCATATCCCTTTCTCCTTTTAAAACTATTCACACCATTTCAAATACTGCCCCAAACATCAGTGATTGTGAAAGCAAAACTAACTGAATTTAACACTATGCCAAAACTGCCTTGCCGTCTGTCAAAAATTTCCTTTCTCTGTGGAAGAGACATTATTTTTCTACCTGATTCTCAGGACTTCTTCATAATGTCTCCTCTTGGAATTTAAATGAAGAGAGGAAAGCCAAAGATCCTACAGATTACTGGAGAGAGAACTGTATGTGAAAGGATAGAATATTTACCTATACTTCTTGAGTACATAATAATTAAATTAATGCAGGAGCTAGCCACAAATTTTGTTTAATCAAAATGAAAAAAGCTGGCAGAAGAAAAAAGAAAGTGGGATCTTTTTCAGCATAGCACTAGTTGAAACATTTCCTGCCCAGGGTGGCAAAGCATTTATTTATTTAGTTATTTATCAAATAAAAATAAAATAATTTTAAAAATGGGATAATGCAGGTTATGTCAGAGATTATGCCTGACCAAGTGCCTGGGGGGGAGGGGGAAACAGGCCTTACAAAAGGTGGGAGGGATGA
Organism: Ophiophagus hannah; assembly: GCA_000516915.1. Classification (NCBI taxonomy): domain Eukaryota; kingdom Metazoa; phylum Chordata; class Lepidosauria; order Squamata; family Elapidae; genus Ophiophagus; species Ophiophagus hannah. Next base: position 190,682 of record AZIM01002636.1, read on the forward strand.
GCTATTTGGATCTCAGAGTAAATGCTGTTCCTCAGAACAGGCCCAATTGATTCTAACGATGTAATTTGGCTTTGCTATTTTGCAGATGTTGCCATAGGTGCTCCATTTGCAGGAGAAGACAGAAGGGGGAGGGTATTCATCTACAATGGAGACAGAAATGGGTTAAATCCTAATCCTTCCCAGATTCTCACTGGCCTGTGGGCCTCCCAATCTATGCCTGCAGGATTTGGATTTACATTAAGAGGAGACTCAGACATAGATCAAAATGATTATCCAGGTAATGTTCTTCCACCAGAGGGAGATTTCTTTCTCTGGAAAATGCATCATTCTCAGCCTGTTCCTTTTGGAGAACAGAGATCCAAAATGTAGACTTGTTTTGGAATAAAGGAGATACTTTAGTTCTGTTTTGAGATACCAACAATGGATATATTAATATAAAACATTCTTAAATAAGAAGATAAAACCATCTTTATAAAGCAAAATTGATGATCAATAAATAAGTCATTTAAGGTACTTGCCTGTTCGTAAATTCGGAGTTTAAATGGTTTAAAATATGTGTGTCCTTGAAGTTGAAGACTCAAGTCTTGTTGGACATGTCCATAGAGATTTGCTGTGAACAGTAAAAACATGGTCTACCTTTACCTTCTTCTGGGATGTTTTTTCAGCTTCCAAGTTTGGTATAATAGACTTGTTAGTCCCTACAAGTATCCAAGTATTAACTAGAACTGATCCTGCTTGGTTTTTCATTGATTAGTCAAGATTGGCTGGACACTGCCATCTGTTGTGGACTAAACACATTGTACCAAATAGATACATATAGTGAGCATAGTTTCCTAGTCCTACTAAACTCAGTGAAAACAAAAACAGTAAACTCTTTGTTTAACAAATAATTGGAGGATGGATGAATATACAAATGGTATTTTATTGATTGAAAATGAGATTTTAAAATTGAAAACAAGATATTGTATTTAAAGTCCATTATAAAATCTGGTAGCATTCAAATGTTCTAGATCCAATCTTTTATAGAGTCAAAGCTGGTGGGAAAAATCCCAACATTTGAGAAACATGAAGTGGCAGATGACTAAAATATGCAACACGTTCAAGGTTTCAAGAACTATTAACTCATCTGATGGCTCAATACATATATCTAACTTGTAGCAAGAGATGTCCACATAGAACAGAGGGAATGATAAATATTATTGTTGGATAGAAAACAGAAGAGTTAATATATTCTTCTTAATTCAGACAATTAATGTTAATATATCCATTGTTGCAACTATTTTGTACTGTTATCTAAAGGGCACTATAATAACACACATATATTATTTATATGTTGTATTGGTTTTTTTTAATTGAAACCAATTGAATTGAGTTATAAGTCATTTGTCTTTCATACAATTAAATTTAAATGGTTTTCTCCAAACATGATCCTTCCAGATGTGTTGGAAGACAACCTTTATCAAAATCAATTGCCACAAATCAGTGTCTGTACTAGTTCAAGTTGATAGAAGTAGTACTCTAAGACATCTGGAGGGCTTCTGGTTGGAGAAGTCTGAAGCAAAGCATATCAGGATCCTTTCTTTTAAATATTATTGCTGGTCACAAAAGACTGGTCTTATGAACAGATGGCAAAGCATGGTAAAAAAAAATTATCCAAAGAGTCATTTGGATGATGAAATGAGTGGCATGTAAATTAAATTAAGTAAAATTTGCTTGCCAATTATTAGCTTGATTTAAATTGGGCTGCTTTCAATTTTTTCTTTGTTTTTTTCTTAAATGTTTCTACTTGAAGAATCAATATTTTACTGATGTCATCTGGTATTTCTCAGCACTGCTTTACCGCTGAAGCTTTTGGTCTTTATTTTGAAAGTGTCCATCTTAGGACAGTAATCCAATACTATCTGTAATCTAAATGCACCGTTTTTATATGATTATATCCATTTTACCACTACTATCACTACTTTTTTTCTGGGATTAGCATACAATATACACACAGCATTTCTCTGTCTTGGCCCGAGAAAGCTCCCAAGCATTTGTAGCGTAACATACACAGCACAGTTGCTGTCATCCAAATTGTAGATTGTTTTGTTGGCATACGTCCCGTGTAATTAATGGGACATTGTTGGAAGAGTGTTCTGGAATATCTTTGTCTCTATATTCTGTTAACCTACTGTGCTAATGTTTTGGGATGGATTGTGTTTTTGGCCTGCTTTCAGTGATTCTCCCCATCCCCCTTTGTTTATTTTTACCCATCTGGCTAAGGTTGTGGTTCTTGTTCTCATCTCCACTGACTTTGAAAGAGAGGGAAAAAGAAGGAAATTTGAAGTGCTTTATTGTTTCTTCAGATCTTTACAAAGGCTTTAGAATACGTATTTGGGTGCTTTGCATTCCTACTATTATGATCAAAAAACTTTGTGAAAATAAGCCATTTCTTCCATTTTAATTGGTTATCTTCTGGTAATAGGGTGGTGATAGGGATGATGGTGATAATAATAGAAGTGGTAGGAAAATATAAACTGGTTTGTCTACAAAATCATACAAATTATCAGAGGCTTTCAAAAAGCAACTGGACAACCATTTATCTGAAATGGTATAGGCCTCCTGCTGAAGCAGGGCTAGAAGACCTCCCAGGTCCCTTCTAATTTTATCATTCTATGTTCTAGAGTGACTGGCTGATAAAAGTCATATCAGGACATTCCCTTGGAATATTTCCACTCTCCATTTAGAGGACTGTAGAAAAATCAATGGAATTTGGGATTCAGAAATATTTTACCTGATAGGTCAATCAAATTCTTTGATTTGACTAATTGTAAACATAGAAGTGGATATAGAATTAGAATTAGAATTTTTAAATTGGCCAAGTGTGATTGCACACACAAGGAATTTGTCTTGGTGTAAATGCTCTCAGTATACATANTCATAGGGTACAATAAGCAATCAATCATACATATATGTGCTTAGAATAACATCACTCCTGTGATGGAATGTACACCTTAAGAAGCAGTGGAAAAGAATATTGGCAGCACAGAACTTTTCCAGGGAGGAGGCAGTATATTCCAGAGAGCAGTCCAAATTAAGAGATAGTAGAGGAGGAAAGAGGTTCAGGGAAGCACATTCCAGATTTTCTCAAGATACACTGGGTAGAGCATGGTGTCACCTCGGCCGCGTCGCATGATGTATCATGATGTTTTTTGCCTTTGCAAAGCTAGGGTGGGCTTGGTCTCTGTGTGATGCATCCAGTCTGCAGGCCACCAGTTTGACACCCCTGGGGTAGAGGTTTACAGCTTCAGTTTGGTAATATTTTGTTCATTAGGTTTAAGCAAATAAAAGATTGGACTCCATTGGATTTCACTGTGTTATCTTTGTGCCTGAGAAACTTGCAAAGGAAATATAATATCCATATGTACATATGGAAAAAAAACTTTAGAATTTTTAGTGAATTAGCTAATACTAGAATATACTTTTTAATGACTCAGTGTATTTGTACCCCCACACACATTTCTACAATATCATCCTGTTTTGTTCACTTGAAAGGATATATTAGAACATAGTATCATAAATATAGTCTTCTTCACATGGGACTTGTTTTATAAATGTTTGGATAATAGAGGTAGAAATTAGGAGATGGAAAAATATTATTATATAAGCAAATTGAGCCAGAAAATACACTGTTCACAAAGCACTTATATATGTAAAATGAAAATGTATAAATAAATTGTGTGTGTGTGTGTGTGTGTGTGTGTGTGTATACTATTTATACACACAAACACACGTATGTATGTATGCATATGCATAGACACACACATACATAGACACAGAGAGAAAGAGAGGGAGGGAGAGAGAGAGAAAGAGAGAGACAGTTTTCGTCCTTGACAAATTATCTTCTTTAGTGGAGAAAGGTAATGCTGTGCATATAGTTGATTTTAGCGAAGCTTCAGCAAGGTTTCATATGACATTCTCATTACTTGTTGTTAAAGTGTTGTTTGTCTGTTACTTGGTAACATAGGTCCACATGTGGCTGATTAACTAATTCAAAGAGTCAGCATTAATGTTAGGTGATATGGCTGACTAGGAACAAAACAAAACAATATAGAAAATCTTTGGACAAGCTGTAGACCCAAGAAAAAATGAGAACGTTCAGACTGGCAATTTGTTGTTTTATTGTTTACAGTGAAAGTTTGAGAATTAATGAAGTAGTTAAGGATGAAGATCTAATTGTCAACCCTTGAAAGTGCAAGCACCAGCGGACCATCTTGGGGTTGCCATTAGAAGGGGGAAGGCTTTGTGCTGTCCAGCCAGTTATAGTTAGTTAGGAATTGGGAGCTGTCCCCTTAAGGGAATGCATCATGGTAAATATAGTTAAGGTATCCTGGGAAATGTATTTCATGTCATGAGGCCACATCTGTAATCCTGATTGGTCACTGAATTGACCCTTGGTAGGTTGGGGGAGGTTTCTTCACTCTTGCTCGGACCCCAGCCTCATGCTGGCATCTCTCCTTTAGCTCTACTACTATGGGATGAAATAGGGGAAAGATTACTATCATTTTACTATTATGTCCTTTGATTCAATTGTTGAATATAAAGACAGATAGATAACTCTACAAATTCTTTCATACAAAGTTTCTTTTATTGGATTATATTAGGTATCCTCAAGGTAACTCACAGTTATCTCAAGATGCATCCAAAGTCCAATTCTTTGCATAGTTGAAATCATAGTGTAAAATGATAGTAATCTTTCCCCTATNCCAATCAGGATTACAGATGTAGCCACATGACATGAAATACATTTCCCAGGATACCTTAACTACATTTACTATGATGCATTCCCTTAAGGGGACAGCTCCCAATTCCTAATTAACTATAACTGGCTGGACAGCACAGGCTTACAGGGATAATGAAAAATAGTAGACTCATGGCATGGGAGGTGGACAACCAAGAAGCAGTCGGCCAATAATCAGTTGGAGAGCAGGCCGGCAGCAGAAGAAAGAACTAGATCCAACAGAATGATTTCAGGCCTCTCAGGCCTCTCTAGAAGTACAACAGCCATGTGGGTGGGGCAGGCACACGCAGGGGCCAGGGTTAAATAGGCAGGAAAGCAGCAACGGTTTTTGCTGCATTTGTTTTGGTTGCTATGTGCCTATGTTTCCAGGCCTGCCAGAATTAAAAGCAGTTAATCAAAACTTTTATTTCTGTTTCTTGGTTTTGGAGAATTGGAACAGTGACACTAATATCAATAGCGATAGCACTTAGACTTATATATCGCTTCATAGTGCTTTACAGCCTTCTCAAAGTGGTTTACAGAATATGCTGCCCCCAACAATCTGGGTCCTCATTTTACCAACCTCAGAAAGATGGAAGGTGGTTTACAGAATATGCTGCCCCCAACAATCTGAGTCCTCATTTTACCAACCTCAGAAAGATGGAAGGCTGAGTCAACCTTGAACCAGTCAGGACTGAACTCCTGGAGTGAGCAGTGAGTTAGTCTCCTTACTGCATTCTAACTACTGTGCCACCATGGCTCTATTATATACTGTGTATATAATATACATATTATTTATTTATTTATTTATTTA
>AZIM01002637.1:83494-98151 GCA_000516915.1 Ophiophagus hannah
TATATATATATATGAAATAAATAAATTACTAGGGAGCCACTATTGTGCCTGTCAAAGACTGAAAGAGTGGAGCATACTGTATGCTGTCACTGGCCTAGCACTGAAATGGACAATCTTCCAGTTTAATTTATTTTAGATCAGTGTTTCTTAATCTCAGAGACTTTACGATGTTTGGCTGTCTGAGAAATTTTGAGAGTTGAAATCCACATATCTTGAAGTCTCTGAAATTGAGAAACATGCGCTCTGGAGGGTGTGTTTGTATCAAAAGAAATAAACTCAGATTATTTAACCCTAGGTATGTTGGGAGGAGAACAGCATATATAAATAAATAAAAGTGAATTTTGAGTGGTTAGAGTGTTGGAATAACAGTCTACTGAATACAGAAAAACCAGTCTTCAGATTTCAACCTAATCATTAAGCTCACTGTGTGATTCTGAGCCAGCGATTCATTCGCAATGTATTTTAAAAAGTAATGTATAACATAATCCCTTTCAGAAATATCAAGGTTACTTTAGTGGTGTTGATTTTATCTCATCTGGGAGGAAACCATGAAAATTAAGCATTTAATTGTAATTTAGTTCATGTAATAGATAATAAAATATTAAAGGCAAGTACAAAGAAAGATCACATTCCAGCTAAAAGTATGAAGAAGACTTAGAAAATGTATACATTTTAAAGATTCTACGGTGATTTTTCATCTTTCTGAAAATGTATTTACCAAGAGGAAAACCCAAATGATTTGATAATATTTGAAGTCAAGGTGTCTTTCTTTTTCTATAATGAATTTTGGCAGCTCATCTTTGATCTATGAAACAATCTGTAATCTCACTGAGCTTTAATCATGGGCATAATGGATTTTCTTGTTGTTCTCTGACAGTTAGAACCACGGTTGTTAATTAGCAAATGCATAAGCTTGTCCTCACACAAAAGCAAGGTTATAAATGACACACAAAATGTAGATTGCCTGTCATTCCTGGGAATCAAAACAATAGAAAAATGGTCTACAGTGCACACAAGCATTGGCTGTTGATAACAGATAACATGTCTTCACAAGATGAAAAAATGGCCATTGAGATTGTCTGTTTTTCTATATGGGCAGATCTCATCTTTAAATCACATATTTATGGAGAACTTCCTAGGGCCAGCTTGCAAGCATTTTATTAGATAAACTGAGTTTCAAAGACAGATGCTATTGCCTATAGGCCTGGTTCACATACTTTGCTTACAGCTTATTTTCACTGGAGGATCCATCCAATTAGCACATACAAAAAGTCATATAAAATGTCCAGAGTTTCTGGGATTTGAATGGCATATAAATCTAGTAAATTAAGGTTCTTCTCACAGTCAGCCAGATGTTTAGATTGGATCTGGCATCTTTATCCATCTATTGAGTACTTCCCAAGAACCTGGAATGGGCAGATGGTATCATTACAGGATGTAAGCTGTTCCAAGTAAAGCTGTCTTTTGCAATTGAATGATGCTGATTATGACAATGACAATGGTGTTCAATTACTATTACACTAAAGCAACCTTAGTTTAAATGTGTTGTACAATAATCTTATTCACAGCACCCACTTCTATGATCACAAAAGATCTTTTCCAATATGCCATCTTCACAAAAATGGCTAATGTAAAACTGTTACACCAATTCCTGTTCAGTAAGATATAAGTAGCTGTACTTTCACTGGATCTATGAAGCGAAACTCCTTTTACTCTCATGCTATCATACCTCATGAGTAATTAATCCATGGAGATGGTATCTATGAGAAAGATCCTAACATTCCTGAATCAGGAGATCCAAGAATATATACTGAGACTATTAATTCCAGTCAACAGTGTTCAAGAACAGACCACATCATGTTTATTCCATGTAATGTCTTAGAAAAGTTCTTGGGATAAGTTTCTTGCTTAATTGTCAGAACAAATTGTTTTCATAACAATGGAAATAGAAATACTCTCCCCCCAGATATTACCATCTGAAAACAACAGAATTAATTACCACTATTATGTACATGGTCATAATACATTAGATTATATGGAAATAACATATCTGCTTGTTTCTGGACATGGGTGGGGTTTGAAATCATGAAGATCTTATTTGAAGTCTGTAGCTAATAAAGCAGCACTTTTTTTTCCTCCCAAATGTATAATCCAGCTCATAATGATGGGCTTTGTTAACTCTCCTCCTGTGCTGCTTTCAGAATTTCCTACAGATTGTATCAGTGAAATAACTTTGATCTGTTTCTCTGTTACACTTTCGATCTGTTGCACTGTGCTTAAACCAGGTATCAACTATTTCTTAAACTACTGTTAGTTCCTTCAGAATTGTTCTGTTTTGGACCTTGGTCTGCTATATACCTTATTGTATTGACATACTTCACTATTTGAATATGGGCCAAGCTTCATATAGTTTAGTTTTAGTTCAGTTTTATTAGACTTGTATGCCGCCCTCTCTCCCGAAGGACTCAGGGCAGCTCACAAAATAAAATCGATACAAATACAATAAATAAGTTAAAAAATACATTAAACCCAACCAAGTCTAATAATAACAGTTAAAACCCCATTAAAATCAAAACCCCACTCAGTTTCAGTACAGGTCGGCCTGCTGAAATAGCCAGGTCTTTAGGTCCCGGCGGAACGACCAAAGATCAGGGGCCAAATGGAGCTCCAGGGGAAGTTGGTTCCAAAGGGTGGGGGCTCCCACAGAAAANCACAGAAAAGGCCCTACCCCTGGGCACCGGTAGCCGACACTGCCCAGCCAACGGTACCCCTAGGAGTCCCTGCCTGTGGGAGCATACAGGGCGATTGGTACATTATCCAAGCAGGACCAACAGACATGATCCAACTCTTAGATACATTCAGTATTTGTGAAAGAAAGATGAGATTTGTGCAGCACTATAACATCTATGTAAGAATTGTACAGAAATATAACAAGCTAACAAAGAGAACAGGAACTGAGCCATGGACAAGAGGTTTTATTACCTTCACTGAAGGCCAATAAATTAGGGTTAAACTAAAGGAACCATGAAAGTTTTTTTCCCATTCAACTATGGAGAAAGGCTAAAGAGTCTCTCTTTTATGAAAAGAAGTGTTTTAGGAATGGAGGAAACACTACCTCATTGGTTTCAGTAATGGCTGCCAGCTCATGCTGGACATCTTCTCATACAGGGAAACACATTTAGAAATCTAAGATTGTAATGCTGGTGAGGAAAGCAGAGGGATGGATTTATTGCCCTCCATTTTCTTCATATTCCAATTCTTAGTTAAGAGAAAGTGCTGTCAAGCAGGCATTGCAAAGCTGGCATTTATGAATTTACAATTACTTAGGTAGCTATTGGCAGTCCTTCGGAGTACTTTACAAACAATTCAAGGGAAAGTTGGAACTTTAACAGCTGGTATATTCATGAGAAGGGAGAAATGCCAACAGACAGGCCCATAAATCAGTCTGGTTTGTCGCCATCCTCCCTGATTCCAACAGCCCTAAAATAGGGCTGTTTGGCAATGAAGAAGGCTGATAAGAATCTGCATAGTCTGGGGGTCTTGCCAAGATCACTCATATCAAGCAGAATTGTGCAAAAATTCAGAGGATGCTTCCGAGTGACAAATTTCAGTCAAATTGCCTCACTGAAGCGCAATCACAAATTGAACGGAAACTTGCTTTGAAGTGAGAATAGTTTAAATGTAATATATATCATACTATGACTTGGGCAAAGGACCCATTACTGAACCTCTTACTGTTGCATTTCAGTATTGACCAACTGTAGATACACTTTAGTCTTCTGAGAACCCTTAATATCTGAATCAACTATCACTCAGAGGAGGACACATGAGACCACTTAACCTCTGTTCTCATAATTGGTCAATAGAAATTTTGAATCCTATGGCTTTCGTTGCCTCTTCTTTGTCAGTGTTCATCTTCAGTTGCTAATCCAACCAGAAAAGAGGGCTGCAACATCTAAAATTCCCAGCAATCCCTCCCTAGTATTAATCTTTGGGTAATTTTTTGTAGATGACCGTTCCCTTTTCAGCTCAATTTGTTTTCATATTTCTATGGATTACATCTGACTAGAAATATTTCTTTCATTGGCTCACTTTTGTCCCTTAGGAAATTAGGGGCAGTTTACCAGTAGTATCCACTACAACATAAACACGGGCATACATTTCACAAAGTTCTGTGGGTTCCTGATCTTATTGTCTTCCCCTTACAAGAACTGGATGCTCTATTTTGAGAAAACTACTCTCTATTCCTTGGTTTGGGTCTGAGGGACCAAGTCTGAAGATTAAAGGATAAGATGATCTTCCTCTCTCCAAGAGACATTTTCAAGATTTCTCTTTAAATAGTCTTTTCACTAATCCTAACCCAAACCTGGGACATTTCTGAAAAATGGTCCTCTCAAATGTCCCTTGCCTTCTTCAAATTCATTTACCTCTGACTCATAATTGCAGATATGTAGATTTATGTGCTGAGATATGAGCTTCAATTATCAGATTGTGTCAACCTCTCTGGCTTATTGCTCTGCACCCAGTTATGAGTGTCAGGGAATAGAATGCTAAACAATTCTCTAGCAAAACTAATTTGGCCAGTCGCTCTGATATAGAAATTTATACATTAGAGAACCACCTTCTGCTTGATTGTCACTTTCAATACGTCAGACCATTCTCCTTCTCTTAATTCCTCTGTAATATTTAGTATACTTAAAATTGCTATATTTTATCTTCTGGTATTGACTAGCCTCTTGGAATGATAATAACTGCTTCCTAGACAAGCCAAGACAAACATGAGGTTAATATCAGGGCTTTTTTTGACAATTTCCAGCCAGCTGCCAATTCCACTCTTTCAAAGTCATTAATAAAAGCTTCAGGGTCATCTTCAGGTTTCATCATATAGATCCAGCCAGCCAGTTTCCCCCTCCTTCTAAGCCATACACAAGAGGATCTATTTGCTTTCTCTGATCATATTGAAACTCTTGTTAATTACTGCAGAATTTTCTGTCTTGTCTGCTAATCATCCAGCTGTTGGACTGCAACTGCTGTACTTGTTGTTTTTGCCATTCCATAATCATGCTAACTATTAGGAGGATCAGACATTCCAACTTCACAAACCATTTAATAAAATATTATTGGAAAGGAAAGCAGAAGAACTCCTAACTCTCTAGTCCATTAGTTTGGTTGCTCCTGTGGTACATTTTTCCTTCCATTAACTTGCCCAGCACAAGGCTTCTTTTCCTAACTGATTGTTGCTACCTGACACAATGTCATTTTTGCCTCCCATTTTTTCACCCACTTCAAATAGACATTATCCTTTGAACATGATCCAAATTGCACCTCTTGGATCATCCAAGCCCAATCATCATGAATTCCCAGTCATCAATCTAGCAGCAAGTTCTATTTTCAGTGCTGCTGTCTTTTTCTTTGGAGGTATCACAGGAGGCTTATCAGTTAAGTGTGTGGATGTCATTTTGAAGAAGTCATGCTAAGAAAGTCCAGATAGTATTTTGTTTCCCTTCATGTTATCTTCTCACAACAGCGCTGTGAATTACCTTGGGCTGAGACTTCCCTTGTGTTACCTAGTGATTCCATGTAGAGTGAAGACATGGACTTCAGTTAGTCCCATGCCAAACTGAGTTAGACCTCTTCTTCAGTCATGAATGCAAGATTCATTCTACTCGTATTGAAAATTCACAAAGCAAGTAAAGGGTCATTTTGTGTTACATCTAGATAGAATAATCAGAGACATTAAGGGGAAAAATGTTCTAATATTGTTAGGCAGTTTTAGGGGAATCAGAAATCCACATTAGCACAAAGATTACAAACATACAGTTATACAGATATTTGGACACATAATCTATATCTGTCACTGGAACAGTACATCACTGAATTACATTTACCTGCTGGCCATTAGATATGTCACCAATTCAGACCTAAGAAATTAAGAGTCAGAGTAATTGTGAGAAAAGCTAATGTGTCATAGCTCTGGACAATGATTAAAACTTCCCCAAATATAATGGGCAGCCTCATGTCAGGCAAAAGGAATAAAAATCATCTTAGCTAATTATCAAGAGACAAATCTGTTGGTGATATAGTTGCCTGGGATGAAAAACACCATTGCAAACAGTGCTTTATAGATCTTCCAATGTCTTTGAAAGCCATATTTTGTGATGGGTTTGCCATCAATGTTTGCATAGATAAGGGAATGAATGAAGTATTGCTTTTTAACACTTAGTAACTTGAATAGAGGTGTTTGATGATCTATAATTCATCAGCTGTCTCCAGGCAATTTACTCTAAAGTGTTAACTAGTTCTATAGCTATCAAAGAGGAATCAGGAGACAAAGTTATTTTCAACTGGTAATACATTAATATAGTTTACATAGTTCACTTATTTGCTGCATGGGAATAAGAGCTTGTTTATTTTTGTGGAGCTTTATAGAATATGACTTTAGAGTATCAATGGTAATTCTAAGGACATTTACAGGGAAAATTAAAAAGATCAAGATAGTAGTTGCAGTTGCATGACTGAAACCTGCCCCTTCTGTACATGAGCCAATGTCACATGTGTGTATTAATAAATGAGACTTCAACTACTTGGTTGCAGACGCATCTTGACTTTTTACCCTCTCCACCACCACCTGAGCCCCCCAAGGGGTTATTGTGCATCTCTAAGAAAGGTTGTAAAATAACTAGAGACAAATTACAGTAATGACATGGCACAGAGCTGGTCTACTTTTTAAATTTATGCTGGAACATAGGCGGCACAAGCTGAGAATTTAGTCCCTCCACCAAGACCCAAGAATCTTTTAAGTATAACTTTTATCCTGAAAGGAGGCAGAAATATGGAATACATGAGGAATATTTATAGAAACTATAGTTAATTAATGTTAAGTCAATTTAAATTTCAAGCAATTAGACTAATTTGTTATTCAGCCCTGGCCCAGACAATCCACAATATCTTTGAACTGCTTTATTCAAAGCCATCATAGGAAACATGATCCAGTGTTGACATATATACCCCTTAATGTAGGTTGGCATATTTGAGTTTTTTTTCTGTGGTGTCCCTTGTGGCTTTAAACTTCCAATTAACTGCCTTGCAGAAAAATAGATTTTGTAGTATTAAATAAGCTACTCTAACTGAGAAGCCCAGAAACCAAATACGGTTCTCTTGTTGGTGGGTTTTCAGTTTGATACCTCATGCTCAGGAATCCTGCCACTCTGCATGCTTTTCGTGGCAAGAGTCATCATGGACCAGGCATCTGTTATGTGGTGTCCCAGATCTGCCTGCAGTTTCCTATCTTCTAAGACAATTATAACTTTCATCAAAAGACAGTGAATCATGTATAACAAAAATAACCATAATATCTTATAGAGCATGGAATGTTCAGAGCTTTAGAAAATTCACAACCTGGCCTCTTAGACCTTCTTCATTTATTTGTGAAGAGAACGGCCTTCTTACCAATGTATGCCAAGGTGATTTAGTGAAAGACTGAAAACATATCTGCCTTAATTAGTTGAGGAATAGCTAATTAATAAATAAGGTTTTAAAATAAAAGCATTTCAGAGGCTGACCTTATCCTGTTTTCCTCCAGTAAATCTTGGTAAATGAAACGTTGGGAAAACTAGCTTTGAAAGCAGGCTGCTAAGCACTTCACAGATACTTTTACAATTTCCATTTATTTACTTACTTATTGGATTTATTTAGTGCTTCAGTCCACTAGCACTCTAAGTAGTGTATCACATTCAGATAGCCTACCTTCTTCAGAGCCATTCCATCTGGTGTACCCATCCCTAATCTCTAAGGTTGGAGTGGTAAAAGGGGTCATGATTCATGCTTTTTTGTTTATCCTTCAACCCTTGAAAAAGCAGTAAAAACTATGTTATTTTGTAGGGCATGGGTGTCAAACCTGAAGCATCATGTTGCCATCACATGATGTATCGTGATGTTTTTCCCCTTTGCAGAGCTGGGGTGGGCATGGTCTGCACGTGATGCATCCAGTCCATGGGCCACCAGTTTGACACTCCTGTGGTAGGGCTTTAAGGACCTAAGGCCACTCATTTTTATAGTGGTTACAGTTGATGTGATTGGATAGGATACTGTTTATACTAAATTACTTCTATTTATGGATTGTTACATTTTTTTTCTGTTTGATTTTACCATGCAGTGATGGTATTTTATTACTGTAAATTGCCATGAGGCATATGATTTGACAGTGCAGACATTTAAAAAATAAATAATAAAGCAATAAAATATTTCAGCATTTAGAGATAGACACTAACCCATTCAAGATTTGTGGGAAAGCAAAAATGTTTTAAGATAGGACTGAAGTTTGTGACCCGTTTCATCTAATCAATTCATACCCTATACTTCTATCCTTTGTATCTATCTTTTAAGTCTCAATAATTTTTTATCTCCAGGATCCACCCATTGCTGCTTTCAAGTCCTGCCCATTTCACTGTGGTCACTCAGTCAGTGTTATAGTAGAAAAATTTCCTCCCATAAGGTGTTTATTTACACCTGGAGACCAGGGTACATTTACCCAGAAGCACATATTGATTTATCGACAATTATAATTAATCAGAGAAAGGAAATATTAATAAGAGAGATGGAGTTCTAAGAACTCTTTATTGGCATATGCAAATTAAGCTTTTCATTGAATTGGTTACTTAGTTCATTGGATCAGCAAATAACTTGATTTATTCCCTTTAGCAATTCACCAATTACTATCACTGATGAGTTCTGATTGTATATATCAATATATTGTGTAAAATACAAGTTACAAATAGTTACTGTTATTAAATAACAAGGCTTTTCTTTCAGAATAATGATCCCCTAACCACATTCCTAAATTGTTTTATTTCTTTGACTGTTTTCCTAAAATATCTTGATTCCCAGAGTTAGCCACTAAAATTCTCAGCCCAGGAATAAACTCCCTCTGCCTGCTTTGCATTCTTGCAGTTAACACCATCTCTGATTTTGTTAGCACCTCCTTACTTTGCGCAGGATAAAAGTTCAAATGTCTCCTGGCTTTGCTGACTGTACAATAAGGCTTGCCAAATCCTTTCTGAATTATGGCAGCAAGATTACTAGTGTGATAGTGGTTCTATCAAACATCCTTTTTTAAATTCTTTCTTCAGTGTGAAGTCCAGTAGTGAATCTAATTGGATTCCTATTAGCCATTAGCTCTCCCTCCACTTGCCTTTTGAAGCACCTAAGAAATTATTTCAGTTCAGCAGAGTTACTGTGTCTTTCCAATCTATTCCTTAAAAAAAACACAGTTTAAATATGTAGTTCCTAATGCACATTAAGATCTCATTTACCCATAAGGAAATTACAAATAGGCCTTCATCTAGCCTTTTGTTAATGGGCCAGCTGTTTGGGGATTTCTGCTGAGCATCCTTGCTAATCTGTAAAATGGATTAGGAGTCAGTTAAGTGGTTCCTACTAGTAACACAATTCACCAACCAATGTGCAGGGTAGATAAGCAGATTAGGACAGGATTCAGCCATTTTGCTTCAGGCTGCCACTTTCTTCTTTTCCCCCTCAGGTCTCCTTTGCACTCAGCACTTAAAATAAATGCTCACAAAAATAAATACAATTCAGGATTTGCAATACGAAAACAAACTCTCTATTTAACAAGAATATTTAGTGGAATATTCCTTGCAGTCACCACTGGTTTGAACTGGATTCATAGATTGTGACTTTATTCTTTATTATTTCTGAATAATTTGTCTCCCATCAGCAATCTGACAGGAAAGCCAATAATAAACCAGCAAAAAGTGAATAAAAGAAAACAAGCAGTGGAGAACGCCATCTAGGATTGCCTTGGCTGTTTGTGTTCCTCCAGTTCTTCTTGTCTAAAATGTTTTAAACATATTTATAAGAAATTATGTTCTTATAAGCCTTGAAAGAAAATATTTCTAAAAGAAACAGCTGATGTTATATCAGACTTTTTCTTTGTGTTTATTAAATTGTCTCCTAATGTTAATACAAGCTGATTTAGATATTGAAATATTGATATTGAAAACTATACATTTGGACAACTCAAAAGAAACATGACAAACTTTGCAATTTTATTTTTGATAGGTGTATAACTTATCTGGATTGCCATGCTGTTCTGAAAGGGGGACTAGTGAAGAAAGCATGAATGGAGAGCTATATTCAACCATGTTGAACAGAGCTTACTTTTAGGAAAATGTATACAGTGTAAAACTGTAGTCTTCATTTCTCTCTATCCATTCTGCCCTGACTAAATGAAAAATATTTTGCTAAATTGTTCTTATAAACAGGAACTGATTACTCAACAGGGAACCAAAGGAAAGAGATAGGATTTTTTCCATCTATTTGCATCTTGTTCTACATGCAATTGTCTTCTTTGATCAAAGTCAAAATAGCATAGTCAAATAATTGTGTAAAAAATTGGTTGAACTAATCTTTGGGACATTTTTACACACTGATATAGTTTTTAATCTAATTTGTAAACCCATACACTGCTTCCATTCCAATCTATCATTTCCTCACCAAAGTAAAATTGCCAAAATAGATACAATGAAGAACTGCAGCTTGCAGGTGAGCCTTCCACGTGGTAGTACCCATGCTGTGGATTGCTCTGCCTCTTGAAATTCAGAGGTATCTAATTCAGAGGTACTTTTTAAAACTCTATAGATGGAAGTGTGCAAGGAGAAGATGCCATGGATCTGTACTCTTGGTAGTACTGCAGTCAAAGGCAAGATCAGGTGGAATTTATTCATGCAAACAATGACTTCCAGAAACTCTAGATCCTTTACTCTGACTTTAAAAAGAAAGAAGTCCAAACTTGTATAGCACATCTTATTAGAATGAGCATCTTGCTGCCTGACTCTGCATATAATGATGCTATGTGGGATTCTACATCATTGATCTTGTAAAAACACCAAATGTTTCATCCTTGGCATAAATCCTTTTTAGTGCAAGCCACCAAAGAAACATATTAAATAATCATGCATCATAGTTACACATAGATCATTAAGCATTTTTCTTCTTTAATTTACTGCCATTTATCTTTGCATTATCCTTTTCAAAAGTGCTTCTCAACCTTGGCCACTTTAAGATGAATGGACTTCAATTTGCTGGCTGGGAAATTCTGGGAGTTGAAGTCCACACATTTAAAGTTGCCAAGGTTGAAAAACACAGCTTTAAAACAACAGAAATGCAGTACCTGAATTTTATTTTATGCATTCATTACAGCTTATATCTAATAGTTATAGTTGTAATAACTATACTCCAACTAAATATGGAAGTAAAAGACCAAAACTCAGCTTTACATTTAATTTAATGCACTTTCCTTTGGCATTCCCCTGTCTTTCCATTAATTTCTCCTTCTGGTTTTGTAAGCAAGGAAAAGGGAAATCTTTTGAAAGTGAGGCCAAGTGTGTGTGAGTAGATTTCTACCTTAACACAGTAAGAAACAATATAATCTGAGAACCAAAATTGAATTGAGCTTTTCTCCATTTCTACCCCAGTGCTAGCTTTTTAGCCTTAGAAAGAAACATGAGGTTTCTAAATGGCAGTCCTTTTATAGGAGTGTCCAGCACGCTTTCCAAAAGTGCCTGCTGACTGAAGGTTTAGGATTCCAAGCCTAAACAATACTCTCTGTGACTCAGAGAATACTACCAATCTTTATGGGAGTGTTTGGATTTTAGTTACTTATTTATCTAATTTGTATGCCATAAAATATTGGCAAGGAGGCAAAAGGCAGTTATTAGATTCAGAATTCAACAACTCCATTTTTAAATCATAATGATTCTTACAGTCTGATGCTTACAAAGCTTTGGATGAATGGCAAGATTGTTGAAAAAGGGGTAGATGTATACTATTATACTTCACTGTCACCAAGTCTCCCTTTTGTTTGGAAGGTAATAGTCTGTTTGCCTCAATGACTCTGTTTTGCCAACTGGGATTATATGGCAAGAGCTGATAAGGGGAAGAGACTTCACATGTTGCCTATTTTTGTTTCTCAATTTGACCTACTCAGTAATTAAAAGAGTTTCTGTAATTAAAAGTAAAAAAGGGAGAGAAAATGTTTTTCTCTTTTGGTTCCTCTCTGCACTTTTAGATAGAAGTGACACTTTCTGTTTTCATGTAAATTTCTCCGAATGATATCCATATCATATCTCAGTTCCAAAAGTCCAGATGAACAGTAGATGGTAGCAAAGAAATAAATTTGTAAATACCATCATGTTCTGACAAATAAAATAAATAAATAGGATATGTAGTGGCATTGTTAGGCCCTTTGCTTTTCTTGTACACAATGAAGGGAGGACAGGGTTCAGTTTTACCTTTATCATGTTACATAACAGACTGACTTTTAAATAATACAGCTTAAGTTGGAGATGTTTTTGCAACTGAGGGCCTGTGCAAGAGGGGGTATTCTATGTTGTAACCCATGCTAGTAAAGATAAAGTTATGATTTGGATTAATACATCCAAATTATTAATAAATAAATCTTAGTACCACAACAGGGATATCCAGAAACACCAAAACCTGCAAAATGGTATCCAGAAAGATATTTGTTGTAACTTCATGAAGAAGCTGTTCCCTTATATTAAGATGCTGACTTTTTAGTTAGCAAACAAAAGTTAGTGTAAAGGTTAAGTTATCTTTGTATGTAATGAATTTGTTCCACAGAGAAAGTAGAGAGGTGAATTGTGTATGGATACTAATGTTGTTACTTCATAAATCCAAATCAGCACATGTTGTCACTTTGGGTACAGTATAGGACCATGATGGCGAACCTATGGCACATGTGCCACAGGTGGCAGCAGAGCCCTCTCTGCAGGAATGCAAGCAGTCGGCCCAACTCAACTCCACCATGCGTGCGCGCCTCCCAGCTGATTTTCGGGTCTGTAGATCACACTGACCTCCCCCATCTTATTTGCAAAAACCTTAACTTTTTACCTCACTAGCTGGCCCCGCCCCACCCTATCTGCCTGTCCTGCCTCCAGAGTCACGCACGCCACCTAATGGTTCTTTGGCTGCTCTGGTTCATGCTCCTTGCTTGTTGCCATTGCCACTTGCTTGCTTGTTTGCTTGCCTGCCTGCCTGCTTGCCCTGACTCCTCGCTTGACTGCATAATATTTGGTAAGTTGCTGACTTTGTGACTTCCCTCACTTGCTTGCCATGGCCCAGGGCCAGCTGCTCCTGCTCCTGGCCTGCTTGCTATCGGTGTCCACACCTGCCCCCTTGAAAACCAGGAATGCTGCCACAGGTTGCTCCCCTGTGCCCACCTCACAGCCCCGGTGGCTTTTAACAATGCCACAGGAAAGGATCCACATGAGCTGGGGTGGAACTCATGCAACTCAGGAGTTCCAATCTCTTCCCTCTGCTGCTCAGCCTCCTCGATGTGCAGAGGCAGGAGGCAGCAGCCATGATGCATGTTTGCTAGGGAGCTAGTCAGACTGCAGACTGGGGAAAAAATCACTCCTGCCCTGCTTGGCCCTGCCTTCGCCCACCCACCTGCCTGCCCAGTCACCCCCGTGTCTCATTTAAAGCTCTCGTTTAGCTTAGCTCCAAGACAAAAAAAAAATCCCAATCAGCCAGACTTCTATTTCTAAGCAGGAGAGAAAGCCACAGTCACCTGGAGTGGCTCCCCTTGAGCATGGAGAAAGGTTGTGATTTAATTCCCTTTACCCCCCAAAAGCCCCTTCTAAACTCCTGCCTCGTCTCTCAGTGCCTCTTCTCCACTTATAGGAGGAGCCTCATTCTCATGGTGATTGGCTAGCCCTGCAGCTGAGGGGAAAAGTGAGGAGGAAAAGTTAGGGAGATGGGAGAAGCGTCCCCCTTCCCAGCCAGCTGGGGCTGTCTGCGATTGCTGCTGTTGCCCTTTGTGGGGGCGGAGCCCGACGTCTTTTCTCTTGCCCAGCAGTCATGGCTAAGGAAGCGCCACCACCAGGTGCTTTAACGCCCGTGCAATCCAAAGCTCGGCTTCCTGCTCTCGGTCTCCCTCTGTGACAGATGTGAGTTCAGGAGCCGTGTGGGGAGGGCTACAGAAGTCTTCGCCCTCCTCCCCCCTCGGTTCATCTCCAGGCAACAGTGTGTGCAGCCAGAGAACTGGGAGAAAGAGAGAGAAAGAGAGACACAGAGAGAAAGATAGGGAGAAGGAGAGAGAGAGAGAGGGAGAAAGGGAAATGAAAGAAAAAGGGAGAAAGAGATGACAAAGAGGGAGAAAGAGAGACAGAGAGAGATAGAAAGAGGGAGAGATGAGATGTTGCTTATTATGGTAAAAGGGAGTTATCTAAGCAAGAGCCCCCTCCTCACTTTACCCCACCTGAAAGTGGAGGGGGTCTCTTTTTGTTGTTATTTGAATAAAATGAAAAGAAAGCAATCCAGTATTTGTACCTAGTGTGGGGAAAGAGATGAAATCTACTTAAGTGTAGATTTCTCCTTCTCCCTATCTTTCTCTCTCTGTCTCTCTGTCTCCCTTTCTCCCCCTCTCTCTCTTTCACCCTCTCTCTCTTTCTCCCTCTTTCTTTCATCTCCCTTGAAGAGATGGAATGGGGCATTCTCTACACTTAAGTAGATTTCATCTCTTTCCCCACACTAGGTACAAATACTGGATTGCTTTCTTTTCATTTTATTTAAATAACAAAAAACCCAAAACAGTTCAGTATGAATTGGCTTTCCAGTCC
>AZIM01002637.1:102293-120922 GCA_000516915.1 Ophiophagus hannah
CCTGGAAGCACACTGTTCTCAAAAAAAGATGTTTTATGTTTATGTTTGTCTTTAAAAAAATAAAAAAATTTTTATTAAAAAAAAAAAAAGAATTTTTAGTCTTCCCATCCAGTTAACTCTCCAAAAACATAAAGGATCAAAATTGGCAAAGGGAGAAAAACTGGAAAAAGAAAGGTTTACTTTGAAACAAGTCAGCTGTGGAAGATTCTATTAGGGCCAGTGTTCTGACTTAACAGAGCAACTTTATATAACTTTTTTTTTTCTGGGATTATTCTGGCAAATGCACACACTTCAGTGAACACTGAATAATTCTCACAATTGTCATGAGCATCATTTTACAAGAAGTAAATAAGATTCAAAGATGCTTAGATAATTCAGGTGAACTAGAAGAAATAGAACATCTACAGTTCTATACATGCATTCAGCTTTAGAGAATATAAGTGCCTTGTATATATACTTCGATGGAGAAAATTATGGCAATTTCTGTTGTACCCTTGAAAATTTCTATTAACCCTTTTGAATTTATATAAAACCTTGAAAGTTTTTGTTGGCATGTGTGAAAACATCATCATTTCATCTGATTTTCCACATTGAAGTGCAGTTATACATATTGCATCATTTCACTAAGCAAATCATTTGAAATTTAATCTACTCCATACTTGTGCATGAAAACGAATGCATGGAGCCACTTCTGAGTCTTGTCAATCTTTGTGGGGTGATTCAAAGCAAGTCAGAGAGTGAAACAATTATGCAGCACTTCTGACCTAAAACTTGGATCAATAAACATCCCACCTCTGTAATAGATGCAAGGGTGATTTCTTTTCTGGTCACATTACTTTTATTTACTGCTGAGACTATTAAATCTAAAAGTGCCCCTAGGCACCAGCCTTCTGTGAACTGTCTAATTGCTCTCATAAAGAGAGGAAAAAGTCCTTCTGTATCAGTAATGTAGCACTATATAACCCATGGATGGATGGATGGATGGATGGATNNNTGGATGGATGGATGGATGGATGGAGGTAGGTAGGTAGGTAGATGATAGATANTAGATAGATAGATAGATAGATAGATGGAACCTAGAGCATCCTCCTTGCAGAACACTTTTGCAGAGAGTTTCTTGGATCAGAAGCGAAACATATTCAAAGAAAAACCAGAATGTCCAGTTGCCTCTTGAAAAAATACCTTTGGGACAACCATGACCTGGATGACTGAGAATGTCCATAGACTTTTGCAGAAAAAACTTCTTCCAAGCACTCTTTATTTGGCAACACAGTTGCTGCTCCATAGCATAGAATCCTTTGCAAGTTTTTACATGAACTTTTTTTTGCCAAGCAAGCCCCTGCATGCAATTTCTAGTCTACATTTGCAATCAGGGTGAGATGTACTAAATCTGTCAGTGTCTATCTCTGATTTAGCTGTAACAGCTGTCAACCAACAAATGTTGGCATCCCTGTGCTTATACCTCAATGGAAGTACAGTAGGCACTTGTCTGCTCCAGCCAGTTCAGATTTCATGCATTTATGAGATGTCTAACAGATTATCCAAGAACAATAACAATTACTGCATTGCTAGTGCAGAAATTTCAGCTCCACACAACCGTTCTATAGGAAAAGAAAATTGTTTTTGGACTATAAATAAAATTCCTTACCCATTTCCAACAAATATTGAGGTGACTACAAAGAATCACATACCTTTTTTCAAAGAATGAAAACAAAGAAGGCAAAGGAACCCATTTTGAAATAATTTTGCTGTGACTTGTATCTTCCTTTAAAAAAAAAGTCAATTAAAATAGCTCACCAATAATATATATTGTGATTGTTGCTAGATATATAACTCTTTCCAAGACTATCAAATATGACTTCTTTTCCTTTTTCTTTTTGAAGTTATCTGTGTTGTTGAGCAAAAGTAATATAGTTTATTTCACAGGTATCAAACTCGATTGCATCACAGGATGTATCACAATGTATCACAATGTATTGCGATGTTTTTTGCCTTTGAGGAGCCGGGGTGGGCGTGGGCTACGCATGACACATTGGTCCATGGGCTGCCAGTTTGATATCCCTGGTTTATTTGAAGCAACCAAAGCTTACACACAGTACTTCATTGTCCTTCATAGATTTTGTGCTCAGTCAGTAATGTTAGATAATGTTAAAAATTAGAAAGGGAGGGTATAAAAACAGAAGATTGCCTTTTGTTTTTGGAAGCTTCTCCAGGTATCTTCCTCCCCAGGAGTTTCACATCTTAATTCAGTAGCATTCATAAGAAGTTAGTATTTCCAAGACAGCTACCATGTTTCCCCAAAAATACGACCTACCCTGAAAGTAAGTCCTAGCTTGATTTTTACACACAATATAAGCCTTACCTCCAAAATAAGCCCTAATTAAGACCCTGCCCACTCCAGGGTGGATGGGTAAAAATTAAGCGAAGGTGGGGATGGGGGGATGGAGCTTCCCTACTACTTACCTTTAGACAGTTGCAGCCAGACCTCACATACCCTGACACCTGCCTTGCCAGCCCAATTCTTCTGCAGCCAGCCAGGATTTCCTGAAGGCCTCTGCAGGCGATAACAGAGCTCCAGATCAATCCAGAGCTCTGTTATCAGCTTCAGAGGCCTTCAGGAAAGTCTTGCTGGCTTTGCTGGCCACAGAAGAAGTTCCTGAAGGCCTCTGACAGTGAATAGGAGGCCGGGAGTGACACGCACAAGTGAGGTGAGTCAGTGTAGAATATTCCCCAACCCCAAAAAATAAGACCTGGTGCCTTTTTGGTGGCAAAAAAAAATGTAGGACAAGGTCTTATTATTGGGGAAACATGACATATTTTAAGACAAGTATATAATTTGCACAAGAAACATATTCATAGTTTTGTTTCCTAGAATACCTCATTTCAGAAAATAGAGGACAATGTAAAAATGAAACATGTTATTAAAACAAATGAGAGGAAGTAACTGGAGCAGCTGAGCACTGTTGATTTTTGGTTCCAAAGAATTATTGCCAGATCAATTTTAATGAGGAATGAGGAAAGACCTCATTTACCAAATGTAATAGAAATTGATATCTCATCTAGATCAGTTTGAACTTGACTGTTACCACCAGTATCTTGAATTTTCGTAATGATCTATTCAGCAATTTTTAGACAGCAGTTGTCAGAGTTGTGAGAGGAGGTCAAAGATGTCAAGATGGCAGCAACACACAAAACTGAACTGTTTTGAAACTCCCACTGTTTGTGTCTGCTGCATTTGAGAGTTGCTGTATTATCTATTCCTTTCAAAAAAGAATTTCAAGGTAAATTGTTCTAGGAACCTTGACTTTTAACTGAGTTGGAAAGAAATATTTTTCATTACTTCCTAATTAAGCATGCAGGAAGTTGCACAGACTTGAAGTCACAGCTTGTCAGTCTAATTAATACCTCATTGGATCATATATCCCAAAGGAAAACCCTCACTCGTCTCTGAGATTGACATATTTATGACCTAAAGTGTGAAGTGTCTTAATTACAAAATACCTATATTCAACTGTAGAAGTACACTATGGGCCTAAGAGGGAAAACTTTTATTCTTTCCTTCAGTGTCATCATTCTCAATAAGCACTATTTTATTTGCACTTATTTCATGAAAGTGAAATCAGCAGATGCACTTCTCCAGGAGCAATTCTTGAGCTTCACCTTATTTT
This sequence comes from Ophiophagus hannah, assembly GCA_000516915.1. NCBI lineage: Eukaryota > Metazoa > Chordata > Lepidosauria > Squamata > Elapidae > Ophiophagus > Ophiophagus hannah. Next base: position 105,962 of record AZIM01002637.1, read on the forward strand.
CCTGTTAGCCCAATGGCTGATTCACCATAATATAAGATTCAAATAACCAAGGACAGCACTTTGCCTCTATTACAATTTGGAATCCAAACAGGATATGATCAATATACTATACCAAGCACAATCTAGGGATTCTCTTGGACTCACAACTCCTGTTCAATGAGCAGGTGACAGTATGGCTAGGACAGCCTTTCCACAACTTTGTGTTGTATGCTAGTTTCACCCTTTTCTGTATTGGAAGTCCCTGCACTCAGTCACTCAAGCCCTGTTCATCTCATGCTTGGACCACTGCAATGTGCTCTACATCGTCTACCCTTGAAGATTATACTGAAGCTTCACCTGGCACAGAACACAACTGTGTGGGCAGTTCCTAAGGCCCTAGGCCCATGTTACACTGCTGTTCTGCAAGCCCCATTAGTTGCCAGTTTGTTTCAGGGTTCAATTCAAGATGATGTTCGTTATCACTTTAAAGCCTTTCATTACATGGTTCAGGCTACCTAAGGAACTAGTTCACCACAATGGGACTAGCCTACCACACCTGTGCTAATTGAAAAAACATGCTTCAGATCCCATCAATCAAGAAATTTCAGTTGATACAGTCCAGAAAAAGAGCCTTTTTTGCCATGGTTCCCACCCTCAGGAATGAGATCTCACCCACCCTTTTAGCTTTCCAAAAGGGCTTGAAGTGATACCTCTGCCAACTGCCCTGGGATACCAATGGAGTGGCATAACACCCCAACTCCTCCCTCCCTTTTAACCCTGGTCAAATTTATTTTAACTAAATTTTAATGTCCATGTTTATTGTTTTGTATTGCATTTTACTCTGGCAAGATGGGTAGAATATATATTTAATAATTAATTAATTAGGCTGAATTGTGCTTTTGAAATCATGTCAGATTCTATGTTTACAAAATATAGCCAATACTTTCCACATATTGTTTTTCTAGTGTTCAAGTGTAGTGAGAAACTTTCTTTTCAATGAGTGGTATCATTTCTTCTAACTATTCCCTTTTTGATTTTTGTTTTGTATGACATGAATTTTTAGTGTATCCAAAAGCAGAATGTCTATTGTTTAACAGCATTTGGGGTAGATAAAAGAAATTGTTTCACAAGGAGGAAGTTTAATTTAGAGCGCCTGATGTGGTGTCTGTTGAATCAGATTCCTCAGAGCTATGTGTTTCATTTCATATGCCCTCCAAAACTGTCTCCCCAGTTGAAGAATATATTGCCACTTCAAAACTCACCTAATACTTGAAATTAAACACTGAACACAGCTGGAATAAGACAGAGCAGGAACAAGTGAATAAAAATAAATGACTTTGTGTCTTGCTACTTCACACAAAATTTAATATATTATACTACCTTAAGTCAGTGATAAGTCCAGAGCTTCAAGGGCAGTTTCATGAATGTATAATGACTGAATGCAAGTGGGATCCATGAGTACTTCTAGAGTAACTTTCCACGTTTTATTTTTTCCCAAGAAAACAACTCTAATTATTTATTTGGCAAATGTGGGACACAAACACCCAAACTGGCAAAAACATTGTTCACCTGATTTGATATGTTAGTATAATATGTAGGCTGATTCCAAAACTTGATGCTAAAACACAGCAGATTAGGAATATAAAATAGGAAGATTTCTGGAAAAATTACCTTAAGCTGTTGCTATATTATTTCCAGTGTTATATATTGATACAATATAGGATTGAGTGCTACATGTATAAGTACATGCACACACAAGTAAATCCAAAGGTCAGTTGAATCAAAATGTATTATTTGTGTCCCTTTACATCATTTATATTATTTGTGTCATTATACAATTTATATTAGTGGCCTCAAAGAACATGCCTATCCAGTGAAATCTTGGAGGGAGGGTTTGTTTGTTATGCCATGGAATTGTTGTCATCAGGAACCCAAGGACAGCCTTTCTCGGTGGTAGTTGCTGTGAAATAGTCTACTCTCCAAGAATGTAAAATCTCTGTCCCTGGTGCTGATCTGGAAAGCTGTGGAGATTTCAAAGGACTATGGAGATGGAATGTTTGTTGTTTCTGAGGTAGATTGTTTCTGAGGAAACATGTGGGGAAACATGAATAAGTGACTTGATTTGGTTTATACTTGTTATTACAACTCTAATACTGTACAGATAAATCTATGCTATTCCAAGTAATTTTGACTGCAGTGACATAGAACTCATATTATAAATATAAATAAAATAAACAAAAACAAAAATACTAATTCTGAAAGAACAAAAAAGGAATGAGGAACAAAAAGAAAAACTCTTTCTTTTCTCCTTCTCAGTGTTTACTCATATTTACTAGTTTTCCAAGAGATCCATAGAAACACATACATAAAATCACACTGCAGAATGAAGACACTTTCTCCAGAATGTTCAGAAAATATTATTGAATCTTCATATCTTAACCAATGCTATATCACTGTCTGGGACACTTTTTTGGATCTGCAAAGTACCAGTTTGTCAGTTCATAAGCATATTGTGATATTACTAAGTCCTCTTGATTGTGCTCCTTGAGTTCCTTGAATCCTCAAGCTTTGGGAAACTCGAAATATGGCAAGCTCCTTCCTAGAAGCTGGGAAGATTCCATGAGATTTGCAGAATGAAATTTAACTCCTAGTAACTCAAAATAACTCATTATTCCTTAATGGTATTAGTATTAGTAGGATGAAATGATTCAACTACAGCAGTACATAAATATTAGCCCTCCTTTTAACTATATAAGAACTTTTCAATTGCAATAATATTTTACATAGAATTAATTCAAAATAGCCCATCAGCCTTGTCTTTAATAACATGGGCTGAAATGCTATTTCCTCTCTTTAGTAAAATTCTTTCATCCTTTCATCATTTGTGTCAACTGGATATTGTTTGTATTCATTTATTTAACTGGAATACATCTGTATTACTTTTTGGTGTCAAAGGATTTAGAACTTTTGTATTTTTCCCCTCCTGCTGCCTTATGCTGATAGCATACTGGAGTACAATAAGAAAGTCCAGCTATATTCTCATTCATATAGATGCTTTCTATCCCATTTCCACAAAATATTAAATGCATCGCATTCCTTCTTGTTTTCGTTTAAGTCAGAAGACTCTCTTGTTTTCTTTTCAAAAATAGGATAGAAATAATAATTCCTGCAAAATCCAACTGATCAATGTTTTGTTATCAGTCATAACTTATCTCTAACTGATTGTTACTGAGAATCCATTTGGCTTTGCTACAGTGCCGCAATATTTCGAGTGTTTTAGCTAGAAACAAAAGGGAAAAAAAGTTGTCAGAATGGGAGGAGGTGGAAACACCAAGTCTGCAAGTATCAAATCCTGAAGAACCAAATGTTTCTTTACCTCTCAAGTGGGTTTTTAAAAAGGGGAGGGGCTCAGTTCCATTTTGTTTTTGGCCTTTTTTCCTTTAGAGTTCTTTGCTAGGATTGGTTCAAGCCCAATTAGAAAAGAATCCAATCTGTGAAACTTTGAGTTAGAGATCAGAAATTATGCAGGATACAAGGAACAGCAGACCCGGATGCACTGTGAATGTTGTTTTATTTTATGGATTGTGATCTGAGCTATGTGTGTGAGAGAGATAGCAGTTCTACACAGAGATCAGTCTCTTCAGAAACAATTGTTCATGTCTTTCCTTTTTCCTTTTTCCTTCTTGCCTTTTAAATTGTTTTTGGTTTTAGTATTTTGACTGTGATATATAATAAAGAGTTACATTTTCATGATGGTTGTTCTGTGGACACATTTTGTCAAGATTATGAAGGAGGAAGGATCATCAGTTGCCTCTTTTGGAATAAGTTAAGATAGAGAAGAATTTGGTGCAGAATTATCAAGTCGATGCTTCCTAGCACCTTTAGGAAATGTGCAGTAGGATTGTGTATGGAGGATTTAATGAACCCTTCCCAGCTGCCAGGCCCAATCCATACATATATGTCCTATTACAGAAGCATTTGGAAATTTTTCAAACTTCTGAGGTAACCCTGGGTACTTTCTGCTGGGATAATAACTGACTCTCAACATTTCTTGAGTAAGGCACAAATGACATCTTTCTCTAACTCACAGACTGTTGCAGATACTGTCCATATCTGTGTTTTCCAGCATCAATTCAGAACTGCTGTTTTCCAATACAAGTCATTTTAATCCTGGAAAAGTGAATGACCTGCAGCACTTTTGCTGTTCTAGTAGCATAAATTGGGGGCATAACCCCTCCTCTCTATGCTGATCACGACTGTCCTGGGCAGACATTTAATGCTGGGCTCTGGGCTGCTATGTTCACCTCTGGCAGTTGCTATTTATTTATAATCTTGTGGTTGATCCACTAAGCTCATTAAGTCAGAAGACTATCCTCAACCCTAAAAGCTCATGCTCTACTGAACACTGACAACTCCAGTGGGTACCTTTGGGCATCTCAAGGCTGAGTAAAGACTCCTTTTCCATCCCTGACCCACTATACAGGTAGGTTCTCGACTTACAACCATTCATTTAGTGACTGTTCAAAATTTCAATGGAAATGAAAAAAGTGACTTACAACTGCTGTTCGTGGCATCCCCAGAATCTTCGCATTCTAGGCTATGCTCATTGGCTACAAGCGTACTCCAGAGTTCTCAGTTTGCAGCTACAGTCTCTGCATCCTTCTATTGAAGGTTAATGTTTTTCAGATCTTCCTGAAATGTTTAGTGCAAGGTTTTCTCCAGCCTTCCTCTTTTACTCCAACCATCTGGTTGGAATCCAATTGATTGCGTTCTGTGCTGGATATCGCCCCAAACTCAGTTAATCAAAAGTTGAGTGCTTGGCAAATGGCATGTAATTATAACAACTTCCAGAGTCACATGATTGTCTCTGCAACATTTCCAGCCAGGTTCAAACAAGCAATGGAGGGAACCAGATTTGCTTAATGATTCACTTAACCACCATGGCAAAAGAAATTATAAAATTGGGCCTGACTTACTGAGCAACTGGCTTGCTTACTAATGGAATTCTACTCCCAACTGTGGTTATAAGACAAGGACTACCTTTACAGCAAAGGTTTCCTCTCCTCTCCTGTATTCTACTCTTCTCTACTCATTGTTGCTTCATTTTTCTGAAGCTGAATTAACAGCTACAAAGCTTTTGTAAAGAAGAAAATATAGAGGAATATGTAAGCAAATGAACAACTGATTCCATGTTGTTTTGATTATTGTTAACATCATAGCAACATGGAACCATAAGAGAGAGGGAAAAAAGAAATTCTGTGTTAGTGACACATGAAAGTATTTGAGAGGGTGTAAGTATGTGAAAATATCTATGTGTGCAAATATCTGAGAAGGGAAATGAAAGGCACAGGGACTAGTGAGAAGGAAACAATTACTGAAACAAAAGGACAGCCCTACAATGAACAGAAAAGGACAGTAGGCTACTGGCCTACTGAATAATACAGAATAAGTACACAGAAGCTAACCAGTTAATCTTGATTCCTTGCACAGATAAAAGGACAAGGCAGTAGAATGACCAATTAAGTCTTTCAGTGGTTATAATCTAGACTGAATAGCAGTCTAGCCCTAGTACCCACCCATCACAATCTGCATTATAATTTCTGAAGGCGGTTTAGGAAACAGCTAATAGGAGAGATGCAGCTTAAGCTGCAGTGGAGAATTGTCCTGAGAGGTTAGACATATCCTTTATGATATACATGTGCAATTTAAGGGCAGATCATACCCATATAGCCTTCTAGCAATAAAGCTCATGCGAAGGCATTTTTTAGCTTAGTGTTTCATAACCTCATGCCTGGGAATTCTTGGAATTGTAGTCAACTGGTCTAGCGGGGAAACCCCATTTTGAAAAAGCAGAGATTTTCAAGTTGCTGATCAATGGTTTATGATTGATTATTTGCCATCAAGTTGAAAAGACAGATGGGATACCAAGCAGGAAATACCATTATATAGAAATAGCAGTTCACTTGTAATTCATGTATGTGCCTTGTTGCATTTTTGTTTGATACTATTTCAACCACATGGGTCTTTTTATTACATATACATTAGATACTTCATTTCCTTTGCAAAGTGACCTCTGGAGTCTGAAAAGTGGTTTGAGTCAATTTAAATCCTTGATAAATTACTCTCCTTAGAAACACGTATACCTTTTAGTTTTTAAGGCTAAGCATAGTTACTACTCTGACAAAGATAAATTGAATTGGAGGGCCTGCTTAGTGTCTCCATATCCTGTCTGCAGTCACAGATGTGACCTGAAATCTCAAGGGCATGAGATTTAAGTTGTGTTTACTTTGGAAACAATTATACTTATCATGTAATGTCCAAATTGTATAAACTATTGTCATCTTGCTTATTTATGTCCCAGCTAATTTAAAAGCCATTATGACAAACAAACAAAAAAGTGTGTGTATGTATGGTATGTATGTAGGCGCATGTTTGTAAGTGAAGGAAAATATTTATGCAAAATAATTTTACAAAATGTTATTTTAAAAAACTGATAGTCCTGCATTATTCATACATATTGTACAGATAAATCCACAAGGTTATATCAAGCAGACTGATTTACTTATACATTATCTTTCTGGGAGCTGCTTCTCCGTGTTTGAATACCTAGAACAGTGGTTCTAGGGCCTTTTGGGCTCCCGTGCCAATAATTGCGTGCGCGCTTGTCTGCTCATGCTCGCATGCCATCACCCAGAAGGTAGTGCACATGGGGCCCCCCATGCCTCCTGCACATGCACGCACAACCCACGCTGCACACTTCTGTGCATGCACATGCAACCCACACTGCGCACCTCTGCACATGTGCATGCAACCCGCACAGCCCACACTGTGTGCTTCTGCGCATGCACATGTGACCCCCTGGTGCGTGCTGCATGCTTCTGCACATGCGTAAATGTTTCCTGTGCACCACCGCACTGCCACACATGCACGTCAAATATTCAACAATCAGCTGTTGGACGGGCGGCATGCACGCATGCGCAGTAGACCTTTTCTGGCTGAGGGCTCGCATGCCGGCAGTAATGGCTCTGCGTGCCACTTCCAGCATGCATGCCATAGGTTCACTACCACAGACCTAAAATATATGTAATGAGGACCAGTGTGGTCTTGTGCTTAACACAGTTCAGATCCATGCTCTTTTGCCATGCTCTTTTGCCTCTATTTGGTCACATACTTCCATCTCTCCCTCCTCCTGCCACCCTCTTTTGTCTTTAAGTCAGTCTTGAGCCTGGTGCTTCATGGAGAAGTCCACACCATTTTCTTGTCAACATTTTGGAAGTGATTTGTCATTTTCTCCTGAGATATTTTTTTAATTTCACAGTCTAGGCCTCAGAGAGAATGACTGACCCAAAGTCACAAAATGATTTTAAGACCTAAGAGGAAGGCTAGAACCAGGGTTCTCCCTGCTCCTGGTACATCATTTTAATCATTACCACAGGACACTTGCCTTGAAGGAGTGCTGTTGTGGGATAGCTTTGAAGACAATACAATCATTCCAAGAAGATTTATGAGTGAAGTAAAAAAAAAGGGGGGGGATGATATTAGTTCCAAATAAAAAGTGTTAAATTACCCCATATATGTTCTGTTCTGAAATCCATATATTTCTTTATCTAGGTCAGGGGTGTCAAACTCGTGGCACCATGGCGGCATCACTAGATGTATTGGGACTTTTTTCCCCTTCGCTAAACTGGGCAGGACAGAGCCAGCACATGACACATCTGGCCCATGGGCCGCAGGTTTGACATCCCTGATCTAGGTCTATGACATGTCTACTTAGAAGAAAGTCTAAATTGAATTCAATGTAATATATCATTATAACTGTATATCAGATTAAACCATTAATGTAGTGAATAATAAAATCCATCTTAATTTTAAGAAAAATGAGCATTCATTTAATATAGACAGTCCTCATTTAGCAACCATAATTGGGAATCACAATTTGGTTGTTAAGCAAAGCGTGAGTTGTTAAGCTAAGTGAAATTGAAACTGTGCTTATGATCTTATTTGGTCTTTTCTTGTTTGCACACCTGAAAAGGTAGTAAATATGAGGATTGGTCATAAGGTTACTTTTTCATCACCATCATAACTCAAACAATTACTTTAAAAAGGCAGCAAATGAAGACTACCTGTATAACATTCCAGAAAAGTTGCAATAATATTAAAGAAGCTGAAAGCTATTTAATGTGTTTCACAAGTTCTTGTTAATGTTTCATGAATTAATATGCTATAAATGTATGGAGAATAACTATGAATATACATGAAATATGAAGTAAATTTAAAAGAAAATACTATTCATTTTTATGAGAATTATACATTACAGAACCTAAATCTATTTTAGTTATCAGTTTAAAAATCGTGTTTTTATAAAGGTGGAAGTCCCATACTGTGATCTTTTATGTCTACCAAGAGTTTTTTGGTGGAACTCCAAGTTGTATTTATTAATGAGACAAACAAAGTTCCATTGTATGAAAGAAGAACCTTTGTCAAACAGAACAACTGCACATCTGTTGACACACTCACTATTTCTTGAAGCTGGTGTCACTTGTTGCTTTTCTTCTTGGAACTATTTGAACTTCACCTGTCCCAGTTTTAAAATAACATGAAATTGTCCTTCTTTTTCAGATAGAGGCCCATCTGGTAGCAACTGTTCCTAAAGTTAGCCAAAAGTCTTAGAAGCCTTCAGTGTGTCATTCATGGTTAAACAGATGTCCTGCTATTGCTGATCAAAAAAAAAAACAAAAACCCAGAGATTTCTACATGAACTAAGAGTTGCTTGTTTTGTTTCTTCTGCTTAATTAGCATTCCTAAGATGGTTCCTATCTTTAAGTAGCATTTCACTTCTATCAGCATCAAGATCATCATCATCATCATCATCAAGGATAACACTTTTCACTTAAAAACATACTAATAGAAGAATGCCTTGATATCTCAGATGCTAACAAAGTATATTATAAACATATATTAAGCTAAAAAAAGAAGGCATAGTTTTACTGGAGGCAGAGTAATACAATAACAGAATAATACTTTTTTTCCTGTTCCAGTGATTAGTGATTAAATTGATTTGGGAGTTTTCTAAGCTGTTTCTGGCAATCCTAATTTGTCTGGCAACATTATTAAATTTCATTTTAAAGAAAATGAATTTTTTTTAATAAGGCAAAATATGACTTCTAAAATTTTAGGCTACATGCATTTATACTTATAGTCCCAGACCATTAACATACAAATACAGAATTTAAAATAGAGATACATCAGTAAAATTCAAATATAAAATTTAAAACACATGGAGGGGGGACTAAACCTGAGGCAATAATAATAAGATATAACCCAGCTTTTGCAAGCTGTAGATATTGCAAGAAATGTGGCAATCTTTATAGTGGTTGTCCAAGTTAGGTCTTGCAAAAGGAAGGTTGTAATTTCTTGATAATAAAGACAACTAATTTTCTGATAATAGGTTAAGATAAGTATAGCAAAATATGGATGATTGATTCTCCTTCTGTATCTGTGCAGAAACATATGATTGTTATTCAGGAGATGTTTGTCCATAATCTCCATAAAAGTTAATGCACCAATCTGGGCCAAAATAAAATGTCTCCTATGTGAAATATTCAGGGAGGTATAGAAGTAGCTAGAAAACATTTATGAAAATCTGCAACTGCACCATAATAAAGATTGATGATTTTTCACTCTGCCATTTTGTGAAACTAAATCCCTAATCCTTGTTTTGACTCAATTAAGGCTTTATCTGGCCTAAAAGACAATATTGCCTCGAGTGAGATGTCATGAGATGCTTGGTTAAAATCAATTTGCTTACTCAATGATGAGGTCAACCTATTCAGTATGATTTCTTTCAGCCAAAGTTTGAGACAGCTATAGGCTAAAATTACTATAGCTTTGGTTTGAACACAATCCATATCAGGGTTTAGAGAGCTTTTTAGAATGATAATGGGTTGGAGATGAATTAGCCTTTAAAAGTTCTGAATTAAATCATTTTTTAAAGAAAAAGGGCAAGAATTTCATGAATCTCACTGGTTATACCAATAATTTGTCTCAAAATAGTTGTCCTGTGGAGTTTCAAGAAAATGGATTGCAGCAGCTGACGTTTTGCTAGACCACACTGGCCAAAGGTACCTATCGGACAAAGATCAACTTTCATCTGGGGAGGTGGATTTCACTCTGTAGGGTTGAATTAAAAGGAACCTAATGGTAAATTAATCCAGTCATAGTGAAATTAACACTGTTTTAAGAATTTTAGGGAACTTTTAGTTTATAGGTTTTCTTTGAAAAAGCAACAGAGATCTTTAAAATACACTTAGCAACAATAGATGTGAGACAAACAGTCTTAAATGATGGAAGAGGGTCAAACCCATATTTTGCCTTCCTCATTAAACAATGACTCTAGTCACAACCTAGCACCATTGTGAGCTTTGTTTGGTTTGGTTTTACTTGAAGCAATCTTAAAGTGCCCTCTAGGATTTATGTCAGTTCATGAAAAACTGTCAAAACTTAGTTTACTTCTTGTTTCATTCACACAAATATATACTGTGATGTAAATATCAATGACCCAGGGCAGTAAAGTTAAATGAAGATGTTTCATGTGCCACATGATGCAACTAGCCAGCTAAAGAAGTTGAGACTGGATTTCACTCCATTCTTGTACCATAGCAATGATGCCCACCAGGAATTCTGTCCAGACATTGGGTCCTATTGTTAGAATCTCCTGGTTACGCTCTCTCTTACCAGTGCTGGGAAGGCAAGTACCAATTCCTTTCATACACAAGGATGGGTGATTTTTCCCAGATGTATGCAAAATCTTTTAAAACTAATTTTCTGTGTCCTCCCTGCATTCCTGCCACCCAAGGAAAGAACCTTGAAATACAATTTCCTTTAAACAGCAACAACCCAACCTCCTCCAAATTCTTCTGAGAAATTATAACTCAGCTTTCATGTATGTTTGTGTTTACATAAAACAAAAGTGCAATAAGATTTTGATACTAAATCTTACAACTTTTCAACTAGAAAAGCAGTTTAAACATGATTATCATACTCCTAGCCACTTAGATAAAGAGAAGTTAGGATCTTTCTTACCAACTTTCATAGAGGTTGCTCTCCATAATCTTACATACAAAATAAATCTTGAGCAGTCTGCAGCAAGAATATGCTGAAGTTCATTATTTATAGAAATTTATGTTTTGACATGCCCTGGTTCTATGTCTACAATGGGTTTCTTTTCTAATCTGTAACAGTGAAAGAAAAACCCTGCTATATCACACTAAAGTCATACCTTCAATCCAATATCTCTGGAAAGCTCAACAGACCAACATGAGAACAGTAGCCTGCTTCGATAGTTGCTTCCATTCACCTTTGACTTCATTTATTTTGTGACCCACATTGTTTGACAATTAAATTAAATTAATCACATTAAAAGAAAATGGAGCCAATGGCCAGATGTTGTTGGCAAGATCACTGATAAAGCACAGTCTGCATAATGAGTTCCATGACCAGCTCACTGGGAAATAATTATTATAACATTAGCTTTACACTGTTTAAACAACCATTTCATTACATTTCTTTCCTATGCTGATCACATTTTCTCAGAGTTTATAATGCATCATTACATCTCTTTTATGAATGGATACTGAACAACATAACTATTTATTAAAAATGTTCAGTTCTCGTTCTCCGTTTTAATCATCATAATTATTTATTAAAAATGTTCAGTTCCCATTCTCCATTTTAATCATTCTAATTTGATTAATATTGCATAATATCTTCAAATGCACACACGGATCTTTTTATTAGCAGGATAGTCTGAGTCCCTCCTAAGACAAAAATTCTTGTTTATCTTTGCCTCCTTGGGAATGGAGGCATGTGCTGCAGATAATTAAGTGCAAATATTTGCCATAAGCCATTGTGTGCAAAATCCTCACATTCCGCTCCAGCAGGAAGACTTGGCAAGAACTAAAACCATCTGGTTTCCAATTGTTAGGTTAACCTGCCCAGCTCAAGGAAAGGGGAAGGTACCTTGGGTCCAATTAGCATGATTAGATATCATCAAGCACATGTTGGATATTTAGAAAATATGTTCTAAATGGTTGGACAGTGCTTAAAGATCAGAGGTTTGTGTGCAATTTTTTCTCAGACTACTGTACAAATATATTGGCTAAAGAATGAGTCAAATAAAAGGTAGCAGAGTAAAAAGCATCAAATTGTGCTCCAGTGGGAATGTCTATGAAGATTCTCAATCATCCAGGTCATGGTTGTCCCAAAGGTGCTTTATCCAAAAGGCATCTGAGTTTTCTTGAGGGTTTTTTTTCCTTTTTGGATCCCTGAGGGTTTCTCGGAACAGTCAGGTGAAACATTTTAAGAAAGGCCAAAGAAGAAGCTTTGACACTACAAAGAGTCCACCAATACTATGAAAACGCAATATTTCTTAAATGTGAAAGGAAGGGATTCTTTAGCCCCTTCAAACATTTTTAAAATACAGCTTTGCCACTCCCCAGCTTTGACTTTTTGATTTTTAAAATTGATTGGTATTTAAATATTGACTAGAGGAGAAAACTGGTCCCCAAAGTTGACATTTCTTTGGAACTGATTTTCCTTCATTTGTTAATCCTTATTCCTAATCTCTGTTCTCTGAATTGCATCATCAGAATATCCATTTCTAGAATATTGAGTAGGATATTAGTGAGAGGATCCAGATAAGAGCCAAGCCAGCAGAGGCAACTGGAAAAGTTTTTGGAGGTCATTGAAATTCTACATACATTGCTTTTCCATGAAGCCACTTTCTCAAGATGGTAGTCCACATTTCCAGAAAAATGAAAAGGAGTTACAGGTAATCCTTGACTTTCAACAGTTTACATAGTGGCCATTTGAAGTTACAATGGCACTGAAAAAAGTGACTTTTGACCATTTTTCACACTTATGATCGTTGCAGCATCCACATGGTCCCGTGATTTACATTTGGATGTTTGACAACTGGTTCATATTTATGATGGTTGCAGTGTCCAGGGGTCATGTGATCACCTTTTACGATCTTTTATCAAGCCGTCAATGAAGAATCCAGGTTCACTTAACAACTGTGTTGCTAACTCGACAACTGCAGTGATTCACTTAACAAATGTGGCAAGAAAAGTCATAAAATGGATCAAAGCTCACTTAACAAATTTCTCAGGTAGCAACCAAAAATTTGGGGCTCAATTGTGGTCATAGGTTGAGGACTACCTGTACTTGAATTTATTGTTGCTTGCCTCTATTCTCTAGTTAACCTTTGCCTTTTTCTTTACTGCCTACCCATCTCCACAATATGGAAAGATAGATGCATTTCCTCTTTGACCTGGCTTAGCCAAGGTATTTTTCAGCAAATTTAGAAAGTGGGTCTGTCTGCCCTACTCTCTCCTGCCGTCTTTCATATGAAATATATAAATTACAGAAAAACAAAATCTAGGGCAGGCAAAGCTGCGCTTGCTTGTAGCAAGGATATTCATTTCTTTCTGAAGGATAAGTGTAATCTTTCAAGATCTCCTCACAACAGCATATATGTCATCCCTGTACTTTCTTGTATTTAAGTGAAAAGGATCAGAGGGAGATTTGTAGGAGCCTACAAGCTAGCAGTGACTTCTCTACTTTAGTTTTCATGAGAATAATAATAAAAGAAAAAGTTTAACAAGCTTTAGAGACAAAAAGAGAAAGAAAGAAAGAAAATAGATCAGTCTGCAGTTAAAAAAAAAGAACCTTGAAACTTGGCAAGAAATGTTCAGAGTACTAAGGCGTAGATATACCTTTTGTACAGAAGTACTGAAGAAGGCAGGGTTAGGGAAAGATATATTATGAGCTGTGATGGTGCAGGATTTAGAATGCAGTATTGCAGGTTAATTCTGCTGCTTGCCAGCAGTTCGATTTTCACTGGCTCAAGGTTAACTTAGCCTTCCATCCTTCAGAGGCTGGTAAAATGACGATCCAGATTGTTTTATAATTAATAAAATAAAATATTTTGGATTAGCTTCAGCACATATTTGGATACAATTCTAATGATCTGGCATACATAGTATCATGGCTATTTTTTCCTGAACATCAGAAAATGCATATGAACAGATTTAACCATAGTTTTAATTTGGAAACTGTGATCATCCTAGACCAAGCCAAGTCCAAAAGTGCTAGGGAATTTCTAGAAGACTGGAACTCTAGCAAATTACCCATTAATAGATACATAGACATAAACAATATCTGAAGACTATGCAAAAGAGACAAACAACAAGACAAAGGGGGAACAAAAAGACCAAAGCTCCTCTTGACCAGCAATCAGCACCTAGATGAGCACATATTCACTCCAAGATTAACATCAGACCAATAATCAAGTAAACAATACCACAATAAAAAACTGCCAAACAAGCCAACAGTAAACAGCCTAACCAAATAATCTCTAAAATCATCCCAATGGATACTGAAGCAAACTGATTCCTAACTAGACTGGTGATGTTACCTAGTTTGGGTAATGAAATGCCTGCAAAAAGAAACAAGTTGAGAAAGCACCAAAGACCCATTACAACTTGCAGATGTCTGTGCTGGCAAGTGTATTCAAAAATATTTAGAAAATTATTTCCCTGTATAAGATTCTAAGCCATCTTTGACAAGTAAATCTGTTCTGGAGGCTTCTATGGAACACTTGCTGTTGTGACTTTCAGCTTCATTGTTCTGATGAAAGGAAAAAAGAAGCCTTGCCCTTTAAGGAATAGACAAAGTTCTTTCCTTTTGTGGATTCAAATTTCCCGTCTGGGAGATTTTAATGCAAAATGATTTGGTCATCTGCGTTGAAAGTCAGGATCAGTTTATTAATAGGAAGGCAGATAAGAATAAACTCACAGCATTCCTAGGATTAATCTAATCTTGTGAGCAGAGAAANNNCTTACTTATACCCTTCAGATCCTTTGATTTGTAAGTGTGAATCCTTGAAGTATTGATATCTTTTCCTGGGATCTTGGTTTTATG
>AZIM01002638.1:10233-22881 GCA_000516915.1 Ophiophagus hannah
TATATATATATATTCATATATTTACTCTTTATGAACAGCACCAGGGTAATACAGGGTAAAATCTGGGAGTGTCAAGTTCAGACCTCACAAACAAAGAGACGGTTTGAATTTCTTTTTTTAAAAGTAATATGATAACAGTAATGACCTGGTTTTATGACAATTTGAGTTTACACGTGAAAAGCAAAAGTATCTTTTTTTGTTTTCATACAGTTTAATCCTAATCATTAAAAATAATCTGGAGAGGAATTATTGAAGATCCAGACTCTTCATTCCATTGTTGTCATTCATTTCTTCCTCTGGAAGTTGACATTCATCTAACTACTCACCATGAATCCCTTTTTCTGGGTTTTAGTCAGCTTTTGACAAAACTTTTTATATTATCCTCTTTCAGGTGTTATGTTTGCTCTCTTTCAGGTGACTGAAAGAGAGCAAACATCTTTAATCATCAAAAATTAAGCAAAAGAGAATCCAGAGAAACAGTTACAAATCTGTTCAATATTGATTCAGGGAAATATCATAGAGAAATTGGTCTGTGAGTATACTGAAGAACTACTGAATTATTAACAGAAGTCAGCTTTGTCAAGAAAAAATCTTGGCTTCTTATCAGATAACTTCCTGGTATTGTGGCAATTGATTTGTAATCATACAGTTGTCATATCTCTTGATGATAGCAAAACTTTTGACAAAGTACAATAACATTTTGATTATGATCTTGATGGGGGCTTCTAATTGGCTTTCATCAAAGCACAGTATAGTATTGAGGGAAGGGGCAAAAATTTATATTCTTAGCTCTGTAGTCTTTGGTAATTTAGGAAAGACCTGAATGGTGAGATAGAGGAAATGTTTATAAAATTTGTAAGTGACACTAAATTGAATTTACTACTTAATATGCAGAAAGCTGAAATACAAGTAGAAATATTTTTCACAGGCTGGATACATGGGCTGAAAACAACAGAATGAAATTTAGCATGAATATAAAATTCTCCATAAGAAACAGAAGACATATGTACAAAGATAGAATAGAGGATACCGAGTACAGCAATGACACTTGTGAAGAAAATTTTAAAATAGTAGTTTTTTTTGCAAACTGAGTATAAATCAGCATCATGATGGGGACCCAAAACAAAGAAAGAATCAGACAGGATCAGATGTAATTGAACATAAATATAATATAAATATAATTTCTAGGAATCGTGGGAAGTAATATTTCCCCTTTATTCATTGGTCAAGTTCAACTATATTACTGTGTCCAGTTCTCAGTATTACTCTTGTACAAAATCCAACAAGATTCTAGGGTCGGCCAAAAAGATGATTAGGGAAGTACTTCAGAAGGAATGAGAAAGGTTTAATCTTGAGAAAAAGAGATTGAAGGAATTTGCAGTATTGCTTTTTAAAGAATTGTTCTAATGAAGGTCCAAAGCACAGATCATAGAACAATGAATGTCAGTTCCAGAAAAGCAGATTGCAACTGAATTAGGAAACATTTTTTAACAATAAGAGCATTTTAGCAGTGGAACTAATTATCCAGAGGAAGTGGATGTGTTCAAGTAGAGGCAATTGTGGATGCTTTAATTTAGATTCCTGAGGGGGGATTGGAATGGTTTTTTTTTTTTTGACTGAATGATATAACTAGTCCCTTTCAGTTGACTAGATCTGGTTCTAATATTCTGCTTGTAGGATGAACCTTTTATTGCTACATTATTCTGAGGATGAAGAATAGGGGAACAGGAGAAAGATCAGAGTAAAAGAATTAGTGGACAACAAGTAACCTATGTGTAAAAAAGGTGATTTTGCAGCAAAAGCTTTACAAGTTTCAATTACCGTAGTGGGGTTGGGTTTCTGTGGGCATAGGCTCAGGCAGCAAGAATTAGGCATTTTCCAATGGCAGCAAGAATCAGAAACTGCACCCACTAAACAGGAAATTCATTTTTTCTGGTTTATCACAAGGTGGCAGAATTCAACAGGATTATATCAAAACAATTGCTACCAAATCACTTCCATGTTACACAAACATGGATTTTATCCACCTTCAGCAGCATTTATTACTGTTGATTTTTTTTAAAAAAGTAATGTTATTAGCATTTTGTTCCTACTACAATTCATGTACTGCTAGGTTCTAATCTGATTTTAAAAATGCACATTCTATGGTAAGATTTGGAAATAATGTTTATGCACGTGTGAAAGTAGGCCAGGCAAGATTTAATAGTGGGCTGGGCCATCTATTTCAGTATGCAAATGCAGTTATGTGAACTAAGCAAAAAGTTTGAAATTAGGGGAGGAACTATAAATAAATACATCATAATTTAAAATGTCTTGACACACAGACTACACACACAGTTACTTAATCTCCACACAGGCTGAAGGGATTATCTATCCAAATTAGAAAAATCCTTGTGTTAAAACAAGTTTCATGTATAAATATTTTTATTTTACCAGCTACATTAGAATTAGGTTATTTACTTCTACTGGCATTGAAATTCTGCGAATGAGTAGAACCTCTATAAATCAATTAGTGTGCCATCCAACAGATACTAGGAGAATACAAAAAAAAAGAGAGACTGCAATTATCCCCTAAGATTTCTATGCTTCTAGAGCACAGGTGTCAAACTGATGGCATCATGTTACCATCACGTGACATATCATGATGTTTTCCCCCCCTTCGTAGAACTGGGATGGGCATGGCCTGCATGTGATGCATCCAGCCCATGGGCCACCAGTTTGACCACCCTGTTCTAGAGTAACAAAACCATCTTTACATACTCTGAACATAATAGAAAGAAACAGCATTTTTATTTTATGTATTATTTTATTTTTTAAAATTTATTTGCTGCTTATCTCACTGTGGGGCTACTTACAACAATAAAAAGGAAGAAATGAAAAAAGTGTAAACAAAAAAGAAGTAAAATAATAGAACAATAAATAAATGAAAAAGAAAACAATGAGAATACATCAATATGATAACAAAAAAATGGATGAGTGGCGAGCAGAGAGCAAGGAGTGGGAGAGAGAGTCTGCCATCAATCCAGCAGCCAACTCCAGCATGGAATTCCCCCATTTGGTCATCAAGCCAACTGGCAGAGCCTAATCTTCAGGCTCCTGCAGAAGGATAGGTGAGTGGGGTAAGGTCTTACCCTAAAGGGTAGGATATTCTGAGGGGCGGGTGCTGCAGCAGAGAAGGGTCTTCTTCTGAATCCCAAGAGCCAGAATTCTTTGACCAATGAAATTCGTAGTAGGCCCTCTCTACCAGCAGGAGTGGGACAGGCTTGATCTCACTCTCCCATGGCCACATTTTCAGCACATGATGTATGTCTATGGAGAGTCTCAATCATTCAGATCATGGTTGTCCCAAAGGTGCTTTTCAAAAGGCAATTGGACTTTCTTGGTTTTTCAGTTTAGAACTGAAGAAATGTCTTGGATGAGAAGCAAAACGTTTTCAGTTGCCTTTTGAAAAGCACCTTTGGGACATACTTGATGTATGATTTCAGCTACTTGCTAAATATCTCCTCATGAGGGAAACATAGCTAGCTTCAACAATATTGTTTTTTGCTGCAAGTAGTCTTTGATTAATGACTGCCCTGTTTAGTAACTGTTTGAACTTACATTGGCACTGAAAAAGGAACTTTATAATGGGTCCTTGTACGTATGACCATCACAGCATCCTTGAAGTCATATGATGCCATTTGGATGCTTTGCAAGTGATGTACTCTTATAATTGTTGCAGTGTTCAGTGGTCAAGTGATCATCATTTGTGACTCTCATAGCCAGCTTTCAACAAGCAAAGTCAATGGAGAAGCTGGCAATAAGTCACAAATTGCGGTAACATGGTGTCATGCTTAGCAATGGAATTGCTGATCCCAGTTACGATTATTAAGTGATGATTACCTTCATTTTTTAAAGGCCATTCTTAGCTATGGAATCAAAGAGGTAACAACTTAGCAGGAGATCAGCTGATGCAAAATGATAAGTTGCTGCATAGGGTTGAATCTGAGCAATTACCTTGTAATGGGATTTTTCTGGAAATGCTTGATAACTGAAACTACAACCAATGTAGTTGGATAAAGGTCTCTCTAGTAGATGGAAACTTTAAGAATAATAAGAGAAAGCAGAATATCAGGAAACAGCCTAAATATCTATGGATAGGGTCAGGAAAGTTAAGGTTCAGAATAAGCTTGCAATTTGACAATGAATGCCAAAACAAAACAAAACAAAAAAGGATTTTATGAATATATGCAAAAAAGTCAAGGAAATGGTCATTTTTCTAATTGGAGAAGATGGCAAAATGGCAACAGACAACTGGGAGAAGGTTGAACTGCTAGGATCTGGATTTCTCGGAAGTTCAATAATTCAGAGCACTGTAAAGAGAAATCACAGTAAAAACTCCAATGTTGCTTTCAAAATCCCTTTTGTTTAGCTACCAAAATCACACTGGACTATTTTGATTAAGTGTGGAATCTTTTGTTGTAAGTGCCTTGCTGCTTTCTTTCAATGATAGGAATTAACTTTCTGAGAATTTAAAGACAATGTATGAATGAAGGACTCTGTGTACCTATGTGTGAGGCAGGAAAGAGAGTCAATGCTTTCATCACCATTGACTAATGTTAAGAGCTACTGGGAAATTCTGATAACCCATTGGAACAGTGTTGCTGTAACCAGCTTTTTAGGAAGGCAGCTGAAGAATGGCACCAGATGCGGTGCACCAAGTAGTAAAAGAAAGAAAATATGCTCTTATCAGACTGAAATAGGAGCCCTGGTGGTGCAGTGTTTAAAGTGCAGTATTTCAGGCAAACTCTGCCCACAACCTGGAGTTTGATCCTGACAGGACTCAAGGTTAACTGACCCTTTCATTCTTCCAAGGTTGGTAAAATGAGGACCGTTTGTTGGGGGCAATATTTAAATAATGCTTACATTGTAAACTGCCCACACAGTGCTGCAAAGCAAATGAGGCAGTACATAAACCTAAATGCTATTGTTGAATAACTATCACTCTAATCCCAGCTGTGGTTATCTGACTTCACCTCTGATGTAATAGGTAGCAAGCAGAAGAGATTTTATACACCTGGTAATTGCCATTGGATGCTTCCATTTTAAGAGGGAGAACAATATTTTAACTTCAGTACAGTTAACATAAGAATATAAACAGTGCCCTACAAAAGGAGCCTAATAATCTCTCAGCAGCTGGCCTTCAGAAGTAGTCATTTTGCTATCAAGACACTGAATGTTAAGAATGTCTTAAGCTTGTCCTATTTATGAGCTGGGGAAACAACACAAAGAAGATATTGCAGAGCTAGATGCAATTCAGGAAAAGCCCTTTGATTCTGCACCTAAATCTGGATATAACAGCACACCTTTTATTTCAAGTATTCTAGGTGCTTAACAGATATTAGTGTACCCATAATCCACATGCACTATCCCTAATTTACATTCAGAGTTTATACACCTATTCTAGTTTTTCAAAAAGGGGAGGATTAACTGCATGCTACAAGATGAATATTATGTGCAATCTGACTTGCAACAATGCAGTCTTATGCCTAATTACCTTGGAGTAAGCCATATTAAACTCAAGGTGATTATTTTCTGAATAGATAACTGAATTGCATTGTTAGAATGGATTTGCATAATTTCTAGATTCATGTGATTCATTAGTTTTTTTGGCTCATTGTGCTCTATAAACCCAGCCAGTGAATTTAGTTTATAATTCATTATATTATACAAACTAAGGCAATAAGCTTAATTTTTTAGCTGGTTCAGTTAACTAATCATTTTGAAAGTGTTGAAATTTGAATCTGGAATATTCCCTTCTGAACTATTACCTACTATATAGCTCATAGTTAAAAACAATCCAGTTTCTCTATTGCGAATCCTTTGGGAAAGAACTTGAATATTACAAATATTGAAACAAGATGGGCAATCGTTTGCAGACCCAGAAGTGAGAAAAGTGTATTTGTAAGTTAAGATACCAGAACAGTTGACATCTTCTTACTGATAAAAAAAATGTTCAAAATAACTAAACCGCAGCTTCACAAATAGTCCATCTCTGCTCAACTCAAAATTATTTGCAATGAAAACATGTAAAGCATCTCAAAATGGGTCACTTCACAGGGCCTCAAGGGACAAAGGTGGAATTTACACTCATGTTTTTAAAATAACTGATTGATCTTACAATTCAATTCATTGACCCTTGTTAGAAGATAAAGATGGTCTTCTACATTCTAGGTGGAAAGTGTATGAAAAGTGTAGCCACAGGGTGTAACCAACTTAATAGAAATTTCATGAATTTAATCTTGAAAAGTCTATTAGTTATCTGAATATTTGAATATTTGAGGCTAGGAAGGTAGAGAATTTTATCAAGCCCTTTGTTTCTGACTTATATTAGCATTTCCAGTAAGATTATTACTGTTGAATGCTGTATGAGAGCATCTGCTGTTTTTCTACCCTGTTTGAAACATAGTGGATGGGTGTGTTTTTGAGACACCACAACTTTTCAATTACGTGTTCCATGTTAACTGTAGGATCACACATTCCTTGGGGAAGGTAGCATCTATTCAGAATGTTGGTTTGTTTTTGTTCTAACACTGATTTTGATAAATTCGCACAAAATGTTAACAGGATAGGTAGATGCAGATAAATAAATTTATATAGGTAACTCTAACCAAACTGGATCTTGAAAAAGATATTGGACAGCTAGTTTGCTCTAATGGTTAAGGCATTTGTTGTTATGGGAAAATAAGAAGAGGAAGGAGTATTAGGTATCTTCACCGCCTTGAGTTAATTATAAAAGTAATATAAATAAATAAAAAATGTTAGTCTAATTATTTTTCTTACACTAATATAGATCTTTGGATCTCTCGGTTTCAATAAGAAGGTTGGGTCAGTCAAGCAGATCTCTTCCTATCTTTTCTTCCAGAAATTCGGCATTTGTAATAAGATACTTATTCAATTTCTTGGCTTTTGTTTCTTGGCTATAGATCAAATGCAGATGCAGATGTAGTTAGAGAGAGTATTGTAGTATTGGTGGTATGCTGATCCTTTGCTCTGATTTGATTGGATCATATTAATGAAGGGTATAGGGCAAGTCAAAGATCAGCCAAAGATGAAAGCCTAGGAGAAATGAATTCCATCTTGTTTTTTTTTCTGTTTTGTTTTCAGATATTTAAAATTGCCCCTTTTGCGTGCTACAAGCTGCAAATGGTCAATAATGCTTCATTTTTAAAAAATTCTGTCATTATGTGAGCCAGCAATATTATAAGGTTATATGACAACCCAATGATGAATGTAGGGTAATCTCATTTTGAAATCATTATTAGTAATTGAGTTTCCTTACAAACAATACAGAATGTTGTTCATGCATATGGTTGAAGATTCCTGTGAATCTTGGCCATTATTTATATAGAATTGTATATGTGTGCATTTGAGAAAAATATATTTTACATTTACAGATACTGTAAGTCAAAATGTCAGCCACTGCACAAATTTTCTCTTTCTACGTTTGTACAAAGCATCAGTTATTTGCTCATGGATACCATCTAAACTCCTGATCTGAGCAAAACCCTTTCTTTTCACTAGATTACACATACATAACTGAATGTATATTCTTTATTCTTTATTTAACTGAATGTATATTCTTTATCAACATTTAATATATCTATGTCCTTCATCTAAAGCTTATACTTCAGCAAATTTCCTCTCCTTTCCACTTGCTTTTTAGAAAGATGTCTTCTTTGTGTAAAAATCTTGTGCTGGTGATAGTAAGAATATGGGCAATTTCCCAGGCACAGCCAAAAAAAAGTGGATACCCAAGATATGGTTTAGTGTTACAAATAATAAGATGAATGTATAGATATGTGTTCAGAGTGTTAACATCAATAAATTAACATAGAATTCCAGTATTTATTTCTGAATGTTTTGTTTCAATACACACTCACAATTATTGGTAGTTACCCATAGTGGACAAAATACATTAGAGAGAGAAAAATTATATTGATAGAGAATCTAGTGAAAAGAAAGGGTTTTGCTCAGATCAGGAGTTTAGATGGTATCCATGAGCAAATAACTGATGCTTTGTACAAATGTAGAAAGAGAAAATTTGTGCAGTGGCTGACATTTTGACTTTTTTGATTCCTCTCCAGATGCCCCAAGTTTATGAACATTTTATCTTTGAGTCTTTCAAATTATTATAAGAGGGTTGGTGATAAAAGCTATATAATAGAAATGTTTCCCCAAAAGCCTCCTATGTTCCCTCATTGTGATGGTGGCAGAAGCAATATGAAGGCACTCAATATGCTAATGAGGGCTTAAAAACTGGTGTTGGTGTTGGAGAAGATAATGGATATAATGGATAGCCAAGAAGATTTTAATGCTGGGAAAGGTGAAAGGAATGAGAAATGGATGAAGACCAGCAGGAAAGTGGATGGACTCAGTTACAGCAGCAAAGAGTGCACCCTTAGGAGATCTTAAGGCACATTGTAATGGAGAAAATGTATGTAATTGCTAAGCACTGATGTTAACAACCTGGTGCCTTATAATCAATCAACAGTAAAAGAATCAGCAATCAAGAGATATATTAAAAATCAGCACCAAGTTAGAGTAGGGTAGACTTATGGAGTCCTTGGAAAAGATGTTGTGGCTTATCTATACCTGCAAATATCAGAATAATGCATATGAGGGTTGATTTTCTCTTTGATACTCTAAAGAAGTGAAAGTTGGACCTCAGAGAAGCAGAATGGAGAAAGTATTGGTATTGTGAACTTGACTATTTGAGAAAACTGTAGGGAATACCATGGATAGAGAAGAAAACAAATATAGCATTGAACTAATCAATCTGGGGTTCTCCCTTGAGGCACAAATGATAGCTCAATTTTTTATATTTTGGATACATTATGTGAGGATCCAGCTCCCTTGAGAAGCTCATGATTCTGGTAAAGATGAAGGGGAACAGAAGAAGAGGATAATAAGATGAACAGATTCAATTACAGGGATGATAGGAACCTAATTGGGAGATCTGAAAAACCATGTTGGGACAGATCACACTGGAGAAGATTTGTTTTTGAGTTGCTAAGAGTCAGCACTGATTTAATGGCACACAATCAAGTGCAACAAGAGTATTTTTAAAAGCATCAGGAAATCCCACTTCATTTGGAAATGCAGTATAATTTTTTTTAAAAAAAATATTCTAACAACCTCAAAGTTCCAGCTTGCTTTTCTATTTGTGGCATTCCCCTCACTTCGTTGTTTTGGAAAACTGGCTTCAGACCAATGATTGACATGTCCAAAAATTATTTAAGAATTCTTCTCGAAGAAAATTTTTTAAAGGAGATTACAACATGAAAATATTTGTATTGATGTTTGCTTTTTCATTGCTTAAACATCAAGTTTAGACTTTACTTAGCCTAGAATTAACTGTTGACTATTTGTAAACGCTAGTGATTGTTTACCCTAGGCCATTGGTGGCTAACCGTTTTGGGCTCCTGTGCCAAAAATTGCACGCAAGCCAGCGTGCATGCACTTGTGTGCCAGCACCCAGAATGCAATGTGTGCCCCCTCCCCATGCCCCCTGCGTATGCACGTGCAATCCCCCCGCCACCCCCTTACCTGCACTGTGCCTCACAGCTGATTTTTCGGCTGGAAACGGGCCTATAATTTGGCCTGAAAAGCCTTGCAGAGACTTTTTCCAAGCCTCTGGGAGGCCAAAAAAGGCCTCAAACCAACCAAAAAAAATCAGCTGTGAGGCGCGCGCATGTGCAGTGAGGTAAGTTTGCCTGTGGCTCACAGTGCAAATGACGTGCCATAGGTTTGCCATCACAGCCCTAGGCCAATAATAAAAATCAATATTTATAGGAAAGTAGCTGTGTATATCTTGGTTTTCTGTCTATCTTTCAGAGGGGCCTTAAAAAGTTCTTCCTACCTACCTCATTTCAGAAGAAAAATCAATGTGAAATGAAGCTAGTAACTAAGCAATTAAGCTCTATAAAGCATTTTTGTGCTTTCTTTTGCACACATATATAGAGAGACACACAAAATCCTAAAACTTACATACCTAAATGTGTTAATTCTATTAGCAGCCTAACTGAAGAGTAAATGAGAAATGATGTTGAATGAATCTTCATGATAAATGAAGCAATATGTTTGGGACATAAGCCAAGTTTTGAGAGGCTGTGTTAGGACTTGTGGGAGGGGGTGGATGGGCTGATGGAGAAAGAACAACAGGAGAGCAGGAATGGGATATCATCTCTTCTAATTTAGAAATGAAATGGAGAAAATGACCATTCCAGACAACTTTAAATGTATTTATATTTGTCGGGCTCTACATCTTACCAGCATCCTGAAGCCCAGCATTACAGCTGTGCCTTGGAGCTGTGAATCCCTGATAGCATCACTGGAACAGTATCTCCTTACATTCATTGATTTGTTTAAGTTAGAAAATGTCCTATAATCATCCCTAATATTAATGCTATGGCTCAAATTTCCATATCTTCTCAGAACACCCTAACAATAATACTTCTCAGTACAGACAGGTCAGCTATTCAACCAGATAACATCCCAAACTTGTGTAATTTTGTATTTATTTAAGCAGCAAGGATGTGTAAAATGTTTCACTCTCAAAATGTTTGGGTATGAAAACAGTTATAAATGTTGTGAGAGTGAAATGAAACACATTTGTTTTAAGAACTTTGCCTGAGACTGGAAGAAAACCAGGTGTGAAATAAATCTTGTATATTCCAAAAAAGTGTTGTTTTGACTGTTCTGAGCATTACAACTGGGCTCTTGTTTTGCGCTTGTGATCTGTTGGCTTTTCCTAAACCTTTTCCAGCCTAGCCAATACAGCAGCCAGGGCTAGTCTCATTGGTGCTACTATTAGTTTACATTGGATAGTGTGAAGTTGGAATGGAGCGTTGAGAGAAAAGTAGCAGTTAAGCAGAAGGCCAGAAAAGAAGGCTGCCTCTCACAGCTGCAGGCTTGCTGGCCCACCAGGAGCATTAGTACTTCCTTTTATTTCAGTCAGTGAAGAAATGAGGATATCTATCTATAGAGACAGACAGACAGACAGATCCACACAGACATTTCCAAATGTTTGAATTTTGTTAAGGACAGAGGTGTCAAACTTGTGGCGTCACATTGTTATCACATGACGTATTGTGACTCCCCCCCTTTGCTAAACTGGGGGTGACCATGGCCAGTGCATGATGCATCCAGCCAGTGGGCCATGAGTTTGACAGCCCTGTTGGGGAACACAAAACACCCCTGTTGTGTGCAAAACACTCAAACAATATTGAGTTTTGTTCTTATGAAAAACAACCATCTTGAAATATTTTGACAGGACATTTTGAACGGGGCTGTTTTATTCCAAGTTTAAGCAAAACACACTTTCTGATTCACATACATCTTTATTCAGCAGTTCCTTTTTCACAAATGTACTGGGGAAATATGAATATTCATGTTCTCCTGCCAAAGACACATGATATCATAGAAATGTTTCACTACAGAGAACATTTTGGAATATGCAGCAGAACTAAATTGTTCACAAACTTATGCTTTTTTGGGTTTAAGGGCAATCAGCATTCAGTACAAAGATGCAATAGGAGATTCAAAAGTGATGATAAAGATAACTGTTTTTGTTTCTATTACAAATTAAGTACGTGATAACCTTTATTATAGGTAGCTTCAGTTCTGAATTGCATTTTTGTGAAGAGGAGTCTATATTTTTACCTGCTTGGCTATCCTCTAAATGCAGGAGTGCAATAAAGAACCACCTTTTCATGCAATTTTAATGTTACCCCAACTAAAATATGATTAAGAAAGCAAAGGAATAGAGAATATTATTATAAGGCTTGTCTTTTCTTTTATATTCCCCCTTGGGTTGTAACACCTGAAGTGAACTGAAGTTGCTGTTAGACGTATAATTAGATTCTTGTATTCCTGGATGAGATTCATTACCATACCTTGTAATTAAAGCTGGGGACATATAGTATTGGCAGGTTAAGCTGTGAACAGAGTTCCCTTCCTTTCGCTTAATAAATAGTTTGTACCTTAACTGTTTGAATCTCTCATGTTAAAAGATTAAAGGGAATTATTCATAAAGTAATTAGCATGGAGGATCTTTCTGACAATCATACAGAGAGAAATGTGTATTGTACATATGAAAGTATATACTAATCATATTATTACTGTGTGAGTTCACTCATTCTTTACACCATACAGTAATCCAGTTTTAAGGAATGAAGTATCAGAAATGTTTCTTCATCCAGTCAATGAAATAAGTATAATATTGGACTGTTGCACTTTGTTTTTGCCCAGAAAATGAGAAGACAGAGAGGGTGATTAGCATCTTATGTACATATTTTTGTTCATATAATTTTCACAATCTTAAAAGCAGCGTGTTGAGAGCAGAATGTATGATTCATTTCACTCTCCCCACAACTGACTGATAGTATAGATATACTTAGTTAATTTTAGACCCTTGATATAATGCTCTTAGAAAAGTTCCTCATTCACATGTGAATGTGTATTAGTCAGGGGTGGGATACAAATTTCTTAACAACTGCTTCTGTGGGTGTGGCCTAATTTGTGGGTGTGGCTTGGTGGTCATGTGATTGGTTGGGCATGGCTTGTATGTAAATATTATAAATATTTATGTAAATATTGAAATTTTTA